>JADRCH010000244.1:817798-831308 GCA_019843965.1 Rhynchomys soricoides
GTCCTAGTCTTCTGATTTCTGTGTGGACACCAGCGCCTGCCATCTGGTGTGTCTCTCTTGTCTGAACTTGGACTCCCCAACTCCACCAAAAACACAGACAAGCACCCCAGGCCTTCATCCGGTCAATCTTCCTGTAAGGAGCACCAGGTAGGTGTCCTATAAATATCTCCTCTTTTTAATGATACGCGGAGGGATGGGGCAGAGGAGTCTGGAACACATGTGGTTCCCAGGCACCACAAAGCTTAGTCCCCAGCAACCGGAGTCCCCGCTCTAGTGTTCGGTACAGAATGTTCCCCATGTCCTCACAGAGCGAGGGGCATGCTCTTCTTTCTAACATCAATTTTATACTCTTAAAAAAAACTTTTCATACCTAATTCACAATCTTTATTCCAATGTGCTTAGGGAATAATTATGTTTAATTTTTTCTTTGAGTGAGATTCTTTGGGGCTTGCAGAGTGTAGCTTTTCTTCTCACCCCCTCACGCTCCAGGAGGCCTGAGCGTGGCGTGCATTATTTCTGCCTTCATTGCTGTGTGTCAGGTGTCACTTTTTATTAAGTCGTTTTAAATCATTCAGCGTGTTTAAATTAAGCTGAAAAACGTGTAGAAGTACATATAGTTCTTTAGTTTTTCTCCCATCAAGAGTGAAATCTGACTGGTGCAGATTATAACTAGAGGCCCAATAATGAAAGCAATTAGTAAAAACCGGGCGGCTGCCTGCGTGCCGATGTGCTGAACTAAATCCGAATTTCCTCTGGGAATGTCCCACAGTTCTCTGTGCTGCTTCAATTCCCAGGCCTAATACTTACTTTTAAAACTGTTTTCTTTGATCACTTTTTCAAAAAGGTTTTTATTTATTATATTCTGTTAAAAACATCATGCCGATGTGTGTGTCATTGTATGGGTTTGTGCACACTGGTGCAGTACCTATGAAAACCGGAAGAGGGCGTTAGATCCCCTTGAGCGGAGCCACCAGAATGGGTACCAGGAGCCAAATTCAAATTCGGGGGCTACTGCAAGAGCAGTATGCGTTCTTAATGTCTCTCCAGCCCCAACTCTCCTATTTAAAAAACGAGAAGCAGCCGGGCAGTGGTGGCGCACGCCTTTAATCCCAGCACTTGGGAGGTAGAGGCAGGCGGATTTCTGAGTTTGAGGCCAGCCTGGTCTACAGAGTGAGTTCCAGGACAGCCAGGGCTACACAGAGAAACCCTGTCTCAAAAAACAAAAACAAACAAACAAAAAACCAACGAGAAGCAATGGATTTCTCTTGTTTTGCCTCCTCGGCAACTTGCTTCTTTAATTGGCAAAGCACCGCAAACAAGGGCCTGAATTTGGAAGGGAGACAGAAGGGGAAACAAGGACCTCAACCCCACAGTCCCACAGGAGAGGGAGGATGGGCAGGACTTGTTTTCCCAGCCTGTAGGAATTTTTCGTCTTCGTAGGAAGAAAAGGATGTACGTACAAGCAGTGAACGAGCAATTTTTATAGGAGCCCATCGTACTAAGCCATGCAGACATTTCGAGAAGGGAACATGCATTCCTCCTGGACTCAGATACTTTGGATCACCGACAGCCTGAGGTGCCTAGGAGTCATTCCGTCGTTCCTCGTGTTCAGGTGTCTTAGATTTAGCAATCAACAGCCATTCCCTTGCACTTTAGAACTCCGGAAGGAGATTTTATCCCCTCAGTGTCAGGCCGCCTGGGAGTTCCTTTCTAACGATCGGGTTACCTGCGGACTCAGTGCGTACTCTCTGATGCTTTTGGCTGGTACATTTTATATCATTTTAAATATTATTCATTTGTTTTTGAACAAAGACTCAGTCCAGCTAAGAAACATTTAAAAATATAGTGTATAATAAAAATTTCTTTCTTTCTTTTTTTTCTTTCGAGACAGGATTTCTCTGTATAGCCCTGGCTGTCCTGGAACTCACCCTGTAGACCAGGCTGGCCTCGAACTCAGAAATCTGCCTGCCTCTGCCTCCCAAGTGCTGGGATTAAAGGTAAAAATTTCTTTTATGCCAGTCAGTAATATTTCAAAAATTTCTCCACATAGATAGTTTCCATGTCTTTTTTCCAGTTTGTCTTTAGTTATGGTCATCTCCTTCTTATGCCCTTAATAAATGGAGACATCCTTTGCTTTAACTCTTTTAAAAATCATATTTGTTTATTTATTCTCTCTCTCTGTGTGTACATGCACATGTGTAATTTTAATAGTGCTCTAGACGTTTGAAATTCTCTTTCTCATCCTGCTGTGGTATCCAGTGTTCCCAGGAAGCCATAGCACAGTGGGAGTGGTAAAGATTTCCTGGGACTGCTTCAGAATTTTCCCATTTATCATGGTGGTGGCTTTTGGGTACAGACAGGTACTGTCTTAGGCAGGGTTTCTGTTCCTACACAAACATCATGATCAAGAAGCTAGTTGGGGAGGAAAGGATTTATTCAGCTTCCACTTCCAATTGCTGTTCATCACAAAAGGAAGTCAGGACTGGAACTCAAGCAGGTCAAGGAGCAGGAGCTGATGCAGAGGCCATGGAGGGATGGCCTCCTTACTGGCTTGCTTCCTGGCTTGCTCAGCTTGCTCTCTTATAGAGCCCAAGACTACCAGCCCACAGATGGTGCCACCCACAATGGGCCCTCCCTCCTTGATCACTAATTGACAAAATGCCTTACAGCTGGATCTCATGGAGGCATTTTTTCAACTGAAACTCCTTTCTCTGTGATAACTCCAGCTTGTGTCAAGTAGACACACAACCAGCCAGTACAGGTACCTTGCATCAAGGTTATAGCTTTCAAATGAAAACAAATCTCATAGCAGCTGAGCCTTAAATCTTCAGATGGTTTGAGGTGGGTGTTCTATCTCTCGGTGGTGTCTAAAAGGCCCTGCATGCTCCTAGACTTTCTTTTTAATCAAGAGTAGAGGTTGGCGATGGGATTTTAATCAAGTGGCTTTCCTAGCTCCTTTGGATGCAACTATGGGGCATTTTACTTTCACTTGGTAATCATTCTCAAGGTGCCTCTTAGCAGGCAGCCCTGGGTTAGACATGCTAAACCTTTCCATGTCAACATGGTCACTGGGTTCAGATTTAGGAATCTCCATGTTGGAGCATGTTCCCGACTCGCCCTGTAGACCATGACTGCTCTTGGCATGTCTGGTTCTGCTTCCTGCTGCCTCCAAGAATATCATATTCTTTGTTGTCTCTGAGGCTTCTTTTAGAAACCTGTTTTCAGCAAGGGTTCTCCTGTCATGGGAGGTGTGTGGCTGTGGAAGCCTGGTGGCAGTTAAGTCTTGCCATGTGTCATCAATGGGAATGGCTCTATCCATTACAGACCAGAGAGGCTTGGATGAGATACTTCATAATTGGTTAGACCTGGTTTGTGCTGGCATGCTGAGCATCCTATGCAGTACCCCATCAGTGGTCTGCTGGACCTGAGTTGTCTCTGTCTGTTTCCCAGGGAGTGTCTTCAGAACAGAGTGTCCTCCTGGGGTGGAAGCATCACCATAGACCCCAGGTTCATCTCTGCCTTTGTGTGCTACTGCCTGTCATTTTGGAGTCAACAGGTGTCTTGTGCCTTCTTCTCACCTTGTGGTCTTTCCGTCTGGTGCTCTCCCCGCTCAGCGTCTGCACAGACTTCCCAGGGTGTGTTCTGCAATCGTACATGTTAGCTCTTGGGGAAACCCAGTGAGTTTCCTATGAAGAATGTAGTTATGAGGCCAGAGAAGGGGCTGTGTACAGAAGCAGGGGCCTGCCCATCCACAGGTATAGAACACAGGAATCACCCCTCCTGAGAACAAAAGAAGAGAGTTGGTAGGCAGTTGGGCCACTGGTGGCTCTCCCAGAAGCATGGAGGACACAGAAGGTAACAGCCAAGCCTTCAGGGGGCAGCCTCACAACAATACAGAGGACTCGGGTCCAAGAACTTGAAGACAAATACCCGCCGTGTGGGAAAACATTTGGGGGACCGTTCCCCCCATTCCATCATTTCCCCCAACCCCCCGTTTCCATGATACCCATTCCCTTAATTTAAATGATTACCCCTCCACATATTTATTTATAAAATACTTTTACAGTTAAAGGCTAATAACAGTGATTTTCAAAATTCCCAATGGCTAAACATCTCTATTTTTATTCCTTTTCACAACCAGTGTGGCTTGTGACACAGGCCCAGGGGTGAGACTGAAGTTCAGGGTCTTTCTGGGGATCAGCAGGACATGCAGGATAAGACAAGTACTTTGTGCCCTTTAGTCTCGGTGACCCCCTCTCCCCAATTGCGTTCAGAAGCCCAGCAGCCACTTTTTTTGTTCATTTGTTTTTAATTGGATATTTACTTTATTTACATTTCAAACACTTTTTGTTTCTAAACCTGTGGAGGATTTGGAGAAGCACTCAGGGTGTTACCCTCACATCCAGTTCCAGCTTGTCTTTCTACGGAATCCCCCTGGGTTTTCCTCATTTATTTATTGGTCATCTAGTTGTATATGTTCTTGTAAACTGTACGAAATCTCTTTTAGAGTAAATTCTGAATAAAAAAGAAACAAACAAACAAACAACCCAACCAAATAGCTCCAGGGAACAAATAAAGAGTTTATCTTCTGGTCCTTCACTGGTGTGTGCACCTGCTGTGCAACATCGAGGGCTGAGTCAAGTGTCAGATTCAAACACAAGAATATCCAGCACACCACAGTGAGAGGTAGGGCAAAGTGTCTGAGTGAAGAGGAGAGACTGAGGAGGTGAGTAGTGAGTTGTATGGGAAAGCCATGCCCCTCGTTCTAAAGCGCCCTCTGGAAGCATGCAGAAGACCCAGGGTGAGGCCAACTTCTGGGGAAAATGACCCACACTGACCCTGGTTTTCTGACTTTCACCCTGGAGCACAGCATGGTGGACCATGTCTACATTTCCTGAAGACATTCCCCCAGCCCCCAACCCCTCCCTACTTTGGTTCTGAGGTTGAGGCCTCAGGAACAGTCAATGCCTTAGATCTCCTGGGAGATATAGTTTCATCTCTGTAGTTCTGTGTTCAGGTGAATGCTTCCCTCTGAAGGCAGTTCCCCAAGTCCATCAGTCCAGCTGCATGGAACAGGAGTCACCGTGCAAACGTAAACTAAAGCCACAAGCACATTCTGTTTCCCAAGCAGCAGAGCTGACATGGGACCACAAAGGAAGGACTCTGGAGTGAGGGTTCAGGCAAGCAGTTGGGGGTTTGGGGAGAGCAAACCCCTAAAAGTTAGAGTCTGGGCTCTCTCTACCAGAGCCTTCTTCAGCCCTACTGCACAACTGTTTGAGGCTTGTGCTCCCTGAAGCACAAGTTGGACTTGTGTTCTTTCAGTGTGGTGTCCCCTGCTGGACTCTCACCTAGGAGATGGCCTCACATTCACCAAGTCACCCACCCAGCACTTGGGAGGATGCTTTTCTTCCATAGCTATGTAGGTTCCCCTTCTTCCTCCTCCTCTTCCCCCTCCTCCCCCTCCTCCTCCTCCTTCCCCTCCTCCTTTTCTTCCTCTTCTTCCTTCTCCTCTTCCTCCTCTTCCCCTCCTCCTCCTCTTCCTCCCCCCCGATCCTCCCCCTCCTCCTCTTTTTCCTTCCTTGTCTTTTAAAATCTGCATACTGATTCTTACAAAACAAAGCACACTCCTATTATATCCCTGCCCTGGCTAGTTTATGTCAAGTTGACACAAGCTAGAGTCATCTAAAAGGGTGGGACTTCAATTGAGAAGATGCCTGCGGTGGTTTGGATAGGTTTGGGCGGCAGAGACTCCTGTGTTTGAAAGCTTGGCCCACCGGCGCGGCACTACTAGGTAGGTGTGGCCTTACTGGGGGAGGTGTGGCCTTATTAGAGGAAGTGCATCACCGTGGGGGTGGGCTTTGAGGTTTCCTATGTTCAAGCTCCGCCCAGTGTGGATTTTAGTCTCCTTCTGCTACCTGGGGATCAAGATGGAGAACTCTCAGCTCCTCCAGAACTGTGTCTGCCTACACCCCGCCATGTTTTCTGTCATGCTGATAATGGGTTCATCCTCTGAAACTGTAAGCCAGCTTCAATGACATGTTTGCCTTTATACGAGTTGTCTTGGTCATGGTGTCTCTTCACAGCAATAAAACCCAAACTAAGACAATGCCTCCATAAGATCCTTATGTGGAGTTAAAACTTTAATCTATCTGGGATTCGGTGCCTTTTGCCTTGAGGTCTTGTTCTCGAGTCTCATCCCTATGCCTTTCTGTGGTATGTTTGCCTAAAGCCCTGTCTTGAGTACTAAGAAAGCTGTTTTGTAGGAACTGTTTCCCCATCAATTTGATCTTTGAATGACATTTTGCCTTTATTAACATCTTGTAAGCTTTCATGTTCTTTTTCTGTGGTCCTTGATTCCCTGTTATGGACTCCTTGCATGGTGTCAGGGGTGCAGCTCCCAGTCTCATCTCTAAGCATTATGCTTACAACACTTGGTAAAGTCCCCCCACTTTGGGGGACTTTACCTTCGTACAGTGATTGGTCATCTCTCATCCAAGTGGCTGGCAGTGACACCCTGGCCTGTTCTTGTGTTCATTCGTGCAGGCTAGCTGCTGGGAGGCGGCAGCTGGAGTACCTGACTCCTGTGTGTGTCCTTCTCTGGTGGCTGCCTGGGACTGGCAGTCCCATCCTCAGGACCAGCCCCTTTAGAGGCTGTAGGGTAGACAGAGGTGTGACTCCTGCTCCAGAGACCCCCAGAGCAGCCCTGTAGGGCAGACTGCTCTTATCCATAGCTCTCATTAGTCTCTTTTCGTTCTCCCTAAAGCCAGAGCATCTACAAGGAAAATCATCCAGGGCCTTGGATTTTAGGTCCACTCCTGTGGGTATTCTGCAGACAGCTAAAAGAGTTGCAGACTCTGCATGTGAATTATGGTTTGCCTCTCATACAGCCATGAAGGACTGGTGCATGACAGGTACCATAAGAAGGGCCGTGGACACATGGCTCATGCTATTTTTATGGTCAAACACATATATTTTTCCATGTCTGCGCAAAATCATTAGTAAGGGAGAGACAGGCTGGAATTCTGAAGTGACCTCTCTCCTTTCCTCTCCGCTCCCCTCCACTCGCCTCCTCCCACCCAACTCCATCCAACTCCAAGAAAGCATAGCTCTCTGCAGGCAAATATGGAATCCATTGGCTGGAGACAAAGAACTGAACATTCTTTAGGAATGGCCTCACCTTGGCGTCAACCTCCGGAGGACATATTGCAAACATTTCACTGTTATATATGGATGCTGCTTGCCAAGAGCAGCCTGGAACAGAGATGTTGAACCTCAGTCTGCTGGTTTAGAACCAAGATGTGACAAACTCTCTCTGCATCTCGCTCCATCCTGCTGCTGACCCGAGCTGCCATGCCATGCTGGCACAAAGCAGGGCACTGACTTAGCTAGGCAATGTTTCCCTTCAGCTGCCCCAAGAGTGCTGTGTGGCCTTCAGTTTCTCTGAGTGACTTGGACCTTGAAAGGGAAGGGTGAAACAATCAGGAGATAAAAGCCTGCAGGACGGTGGAGGCAAGAATCTTCCCTTGGACACTGTACATTTCTGGGATATTGTTTCTGTTTGTGTGTACAGGTATGTGGAGGCCAGGGGCAGCCTCAGCTGTTGTTCTGAGGACACCATGTATCTACTTTTATGAGAGTCTTTCATTGGTCTAGAGCTTACCAAGTAGATCAGACTGGGAGAGTCCCACAGATCTGTCTCTCTTCCCAGTACTGGGAATTCAAATGCACCACACCCTTTTTTTTTTTTTTAATTTGTTTTTATTTTTTGATACTTTATTTACATTTCAAATGTTTCCCCCTTTCCAGATCTCCCCTTTGGAACCTCCCTATTCTCTCCCCTCTCCCTTGTCACTATGGGGTTATTCCCCCACCCACCCACCCACCCACCCATCCACTCTCATCTTCCCTCCTTGGCATTCTCCTATACTGGGGCATCTAACACCCTCCGGCCCAAGGGCCTCTTCTCCCCCTGATGTGTCGGTTTCAGGGAGTCTAACTCAGCTCCTCCTGCTTACAAAGCAAGCAAGGCCACTGGCTGAGCCATCTCCCCAGCTCCCGTGGTGACTTGTTTGTGATGGATAATGTATCTGTGGGCTGCCCTCTGGGTCCCCACTCTTTAGCACCTGGCTTGGAGACACCTTCCTGCCAAAGCAGAATCAGCTTCTCTTTGGGAAGGGGAGTACACAGGATGTGTAGCCATGAGGAATGAAGAACCAAAGCCACCAACACTCACCACCCCCCGGGAGCCATGGCTCCCCAGTGTCTCCGGACACAAGCAGCAGAAATGGAGAAAAGAACCAGTATGAGCCAGTGTCCCCAAGGTGGCTGTGCTCTGACAGACTCCCCCAAACAAAGCTGCAGTAAAAATAGTCATAACACTGTGTAGAGGGGTTTCTGCTCCTGCATTACTGTTCATCCACAGATGTCTTTGATCCCTTGGAAAGCTTTCTACCCTCACAGGCTCAGGCCAGGGTATATATGTGTCTTTTATATATTATGCATTATATTCTCTCAGTGTGCAGGACAGTGCCCAAGACATGGCGATGACTTAATTAGTTAATTAATTAATGAGGATGTCCTGGTGTAAAGTGGCTTGGTGGTGGGCCCTGGAGGTGCTGGACTTGAATTCTTCTGATAAAGGCATCTTAGGGATGATCTGGCAGAGTGGCCACAGAGAGACACTGGAAATCACCATAAGAGTCATCAATGACAGGCACTCCATGGGATTCTAGGAGGAGTCTCTAGGTAAAGTGTCAGGGAAATTCCTCACCCACACCCTGGAGCCCTATGGGGTTAGAAGGTGGCTTTGCTATATATAGCATGTGCTCCTTCCTGGGCCAGCTCACAGCAGGGTGGCCCACTCCACCCTGATTTGGACCTTCTGGTCAACCTCTGGATGCAGTTCACTCTATCAGACACTGAGGGGACAGAGGTTACATGGGCACTAATTGCTATTTAGCCAAGGATGTAGCTAAGGCGCATTATTTGGCTGCAGAATCTTGGGGACCCACTCACCCTTGACCCTATGGTAAGGTTTGAACTGTCTACTATGGTAGCCCTGTTCTTGTGCTCAGAGAACACAGAGTAGTGCTCAAGAGAAGCTCTGCTACTATAGCCTCTTGATACGGTCACACTGTAAAACCCAACGAGACCCACAAAGGCAGAACAGACAGAATCTGGCCACGGGTCTAAACCAGAAGTTCCAAGGCGGTTCCCAATTTAGTTGGAGGGCCTATACTGCTGGTCACAAGTGTGAGAGTCTCCTGGATCTGTTTGTGGCTGTTTTCCACAGGCCAGCTGTACTGAGACATTAAGATTACCCTTGTGTGTGTTAGTGTGTGTATGTGTGTGTGTGATTGTGTATATGTGTGTACATATATATGAGTATGTGTGCTCCTGTATGTGTGTGTATGTTTGTGTGTTTGGTTGTGCTTGTGTGCGTGCATATGTGTGTTTGTGTATATGTGTGCATGTGTGTACATATATGTGAGTATGCATGCTTGTGTGTGTGTGTGTGTGTGTGTGTGTGTGTGTTGGTCACCGTTCCAGTTCATTCTCCAGAGCTCGGAATATCCTGTGTCCCATCACACCACTAGGACAAGCAAACCATGGGAAGCCACAGAATTCAGTTTCCAAATTGGATCTTAGAAAAAGACTGAAGAAAAGGAGCCATTGCCCCAGGTGTTGGCTTGAATTTCCAAGAAGGCTGTAGAAGCCACAGAAATGGATTTTCCCAGGCTGTTGCATCAGCCCTTCAGATTCTGGGTTGGCCCTGTGTGTGTTGGTTTTGCGCCTGCACCAGTTAGGGAGAGCTGTTGAAGATGTTGTGCTGCCATTATTAAGAAATGAAAGTAATTTTAAAGTGCTCTTAAAAACAGATTTTATTTTTAATTATGTGTACGTATCTGTGTATTTGTGAGTTCATACACATGAGTGTAGTGTGGGGGAAATCCACAAGGGGGCGTCAGATCTCTTGGAGCCTATAGGCTACTGTGAGCCACCCAATGTGTGTGCTGGGATCTGAACTTACATAGAATTCTCTGCTAGAGCAATGCATGCTTTTACTCTCCGAATAATCTCTAGCCTCTAAAGTGGCTTTATTTATTTATTTGATTATTTGATTGTATGTATGCAAGTGCTTTGCCTGCCTGTGTACCATGTGCCTGCCTGGTGCCCAGGTCAGATGCAGTCTTCAGATCTTCTGGAACCAGGCTTAAGGATGGTTGTGAACCATCATGTGTGTGCTGGGAACTGGACTTGGGTCCTGTGCAAAAGCAACGAGTGCTCTTAACTGTTGGTCATCTCTGCAATGCCTAGAAGTGTGTGTGTGTGTGTGTGTGTGTGTGTGTGTGTGTGTGTAATATAAGAGGAGGCATGCCTTATAGGCAGAAGGAACAGCATGTGTGAGGGTCCCGTGGCAGGGCACATCAGAACTCAGGGAGAGCACAGAGAGGGGTAAAGCTGAGACCTGGGGCTTACCTGGCAGGCACGGGAGGAAGCAATGGTTTGCAGCCAGGAAGCTACTAGGCTGTTTGTTCCAGGTTTTAGATGGCCCAGTTGGATGTACTAGGAGAGGTTCAAAACAGGAGATGGCAGAGGGAGATGGTTTGGCATTGTGGCAAAGCTCTAGGTAAGAGGCAGGGAAGCCAGAATCAAGGAGATGGAGCAGGGCACAGAACAGAATGCCGGTGGATGAACTATGCACACCTTGACCCTTTCCTCCACTACAGCCCTATTCACAGTGCGTGGCCATTAATATCAGGCAGAAAAGGACACACACTAAGAGATAGCAGAGCAGGAGGCAGTGCAGAGAGGCCCCATCAGCTAGGAGAAGCCATAGGACTCAGTAACTAATCTCAGTCTTGCTGCCCAGCTGGGCCTGACCTGGGGCAGCAAAGAGAGCCTCATAGAGATGTGGGGCAAATTAGAACAGGCCAGAGCGGACCCAGGTGGAGTGGGTGGGCTGCCTGCTGGTTGTTATTTGCTGAGCAGCAAAAACCTGGTTTAGTGAATGCACTAGTTGTTCCCCAATGGTGTCTCCCCGAATTGCCTCGAGCGCAGAATTTTGAAAACTGGAGCCTTCCCTGCCTCATTGACATCCAGAGGTGGCAGAAGGTTGCTGCAGAAGGTTGCTGCTGGAAACCTTTAACTTCCTAGAGGAGGCGTGCTGATTCTCAGATTCCAGCATGCTCAGCCTGAAGCCAGCGACATCCAGGATGAAGGTAAGGTCATGAGGATGTTGGGGCAAAGGGATGGAGGAAGCCCTGGTCTGATGACAACATTGGCAGTTGTCTGCTTGTTCTCGAGGCTTTAGAGAAGTGGCTCTCAACCTTCCTAATGCTGAGTCCCTTTAATACCTCATGTCGTGGTGACCCCCAACCATAGAATTATTGTTGCTGCTTCAGAACTGTAATTTTGCCACTGTTGTGAATTGTAATATAAGTATCTGATATGCAGGATATCAGATATGTGACCCCTGTGAAGGGTTGTTAGATACCCCCAAAGGACTCTTGACCCACACATTGAGAACCACTGCCTTAGAAATACCAACCCCTGCTCTTCTGGACTCTGTAGTTGCTTTTCTGTCTCTCCTGAATGTCATCTTTCTAGTAGGCAGACATTTGGCTCCGGTGTCTAGAATCAAATCCATGGTCCACAAGTGTGTGTGATTTAGTATATATTTAGCCACTGCCACGTGGCCGCTGAGTTTACTTTCAGGTTTCCTGGTTTAGTAATCTATCAATAAGATGCAAGAGTACGAACGTTGGTTGTAGCACCTACTGGGAGGCTTTTGTTTTAAAGAATTGTTAAACAGTCTCTCTCTCCATATAAAACAAACAAACGGGATGACATAATAATTTTTTTTAAAAGAAGTTTAATTCATAATTGACCCAAACTAGAAGCTGCCAAGATGTCCTTGCACAGATAAGGAGGATTGGGGAGCTGTGCTAACCCACAGAGTGGAGTTTTATTCAGTAGTAAAAACAAGTGTGGCAAAGTCGTGCTACGAGACTCAAAGGTGCCTTCACGGGTAATCCTAGCTTTGTGGTGTCCTGGAAATGCCATTAAGATGAGCGGGTGCCAAGGACTCAGGAGGGGTTAAGAGGCAGGCCACAGAGGACTTTGCAGCAGTAGCCTTATTTGTGTGCTTCCATCAGGATGAGGACACACACAGCCACATCATGCTGAGCAAACCCTCACACATAGCATGGACTTCAGTTAGGAATAGTGTGCAGATCAGTACATAGCCCGGGACAAACGCATTGTGTGAATGCAAGGTTGAGGCGTAGGAGAGGAAGCAGGTGGTGCTGGGGGAGCATGGAGCTCTGGGCTTTATGCTCAATATTCTGTAAACATAGGGTTACATCAACAAATTAAGTGTCACTCGGAGCATTATATAGTTGACCCTCCCCATACAGAAGTTAACACTCCTCATTCACCATAGAGGGATGGGAAGAAATACTATTTCCTGATGTTTTCAAAGTCCTGTCCGAAGGACAGCGAGAGCAGAGGACCAGAGGACCAGAGCTGGCATAAACCACTACAGCCAGGCTGAGAAGAGAAAGTTTAACTAGTAGTGTTGCTTGGTGCAGGCTGGTAGTTGGAACAGCAGGCCCAGAACCCTGATGTCCGGCTTGCAAATCCCTCCCCATTTCATTTCACAATTTCCACTCGTGTTAGACCCGGAACCTGATTTGCTGGGAGGGACATGGGAGCCTGCGGAGGATGGAAAACTCACAGGCTTTTGTTCTTATGAAAATAAATGGTCAAAGAAATAGGAGTGTAAGATTTACTGAACATTACGAAGGAGTCACCGTGAAGGATAGTTTATGACACGTGCTTCCCCTGGGAGCGTCTGTGGAGCATGGGCTGAAGGGCATGGCAGGCTTACCCCCACCAGCATGGCTCACGGGCTCCTCCAGGGGAGGCCACAGCAGAGGCAGGCTGCAAGGCCGAGCTGAGCTGGGTGTGCAGCTGTGGTCCCCAATGCTCAGCACCGTTATGCTGGGACTGGATCTGAAGGCTGTGGCTTCCCATCTCTTCCTGTTTCCCACCTCTCCTGGGAAAATTAAATAAAATGCTGGAGATTTTATTGTAATAACAATATTTACATTGCAACCCCAGCATTGGTGTTTCAGAAGCGAGGTTGAAAGTGTGTGTGTGTGTGTGTGTGTGTGTGTGTATGTGTGTGCGTGGTGTAAGTATGTGTGTGTGTATGTGTGTGTGTTGTATGTGTGTGTGGTATGTGTGTGTGTATGTGTGTATGTGTGTGTGTGGTGTATGTGTGTATGAATGTGTGCATGTATATGTGTGTGTGGTGTGTGTGTATAGTGTGTGTATGTGTTTATGTGTGCGTGTGGTGTGTATGTATGTATGTGTGTAGTGTGTGTATGTGTTTATGTGTGTCTATGTGTGTGTGGTGTGTATGTGTGCAGTGTATGTATGTGTATGGGGTATGTATGTGTGTGTGTGTGTGTGGTGTGTATGTGTGCAGTGTATGTATGTGTAT
>JADRCH010000244.1:831318-866821 GCA_019843965.1 Rhynchomys soricoides
TGTGTGTGTGTGTGTGGTGTGTATGTGTGCAGTGTATGTATGTGTATGGTGTATGTATGTGTGTGGTGTGTGTGTATACATACTTCTAGTGCACAACCTATCCTGGTGTCCCTCGCATCTGCTAAGGATAACACTGTAGACCTGTCTTAAAATATCCACTTTGGCATGTTTTAATCCCAGTGACATTGGGCATAAATGGGGCTTCCTTAGGAGCTCTTGGGCCACACTTATGAGAGATACAGGAATTGAGGGAAAGGCCACACTGCCAGTTCTGCTGGCAGCTGCCCATGTGTTACATCAGTGTCCTCCTGGTAGCTGAGACAAGATGCTGTCTCCTGTAGCTCTGCTTCATACTCCACCTCCCAACCGTGGACTGAGATTTGGGAGTCAGTGACTGGCTCTGGCCTCTGGTGCTAACTTTAGCAAGTGAGGGACATCTCTACATTAGATGTTTCTTTTCTGTCTACATAAATCTTGGCTCTCAGGACTACCATGTCTTCAGGGACCATGGAGAGCTTGAGGTTTAAAGCTAACCAGAGACCACTCCAAATATTTCTCATCCCAGAGTGCAGGAAACACCAAAGCCCACTGTCAGTGTTCAAGCTTGTGCCTTCTCTGTGACTCAAAGGGGACACTGAGAGTCGCCAGACAGCAGACTGCATACCTTTTCCTAGGGTGTCGGTTAAGCTGTCACTTGGAGAAGGTGGGGCTTCAGGGCAGTGTGGCTATGTTATCTTGCTCTGTAAGCTTTCAGAAACTAGGAGATTATACCCAGAGGATGCTGATCTGAGCTCAGGAAGCTGCACCTGTAAGCTGTAGGGGATTGGTACACACTCTGTGCACTAGCAGACATGTTTCATTTGTACTCAGTGAAAACCCACAGGTTCACAAGGACCCACAGAAACCCCAAAGCTAGGGAAAGACTCATGCCTCTCCTTGAGGTAGGCCTTAAACCAATACATTAACACTTGGGGAATCAAAGGAAAAAAACCTTGTGATACGGTCTTTCCAAAAACAGCTACGTAACGTCATAGCTGGGTCAGTGGGAGAAAGTTCCACACAAGAATGTATAGAAACAGAAAGAAGTACAGTCAATAAACCAGCCATTAGTTGTGTGGTTGAGGAGATACAGACATTTGTAACTAACTTTCAGACAGGATCTCATGTAGCCTGGGCTGATCTTAAGCTCGATGGGTAGCTAAGGATGATCTTGAGCTTCTGATCTCCCACCCCCGTTTCCTGAGTACTGCAATGAAAGATGTGCTAGCCAAGTACTCTACCAATTGAGCCACACCCACCACCCCATAATATTTGTTTTAAGGGAGCAAAAGCAGCCACACATAGAGCTCACATGGTTTCCTGTTAAGGCCACTGTCACCCTTAGCATCAGTGATGGCTCATCGGCCAGGTTTAAAGCATCTCCCATTGTTATAGTCTGGTTTCAAATGTGCCCTAAAAGCTCACACATGGAAGGCTGTGTGCACAGAGGGACAGCCTATAGATGATTGGATTGAGAGTATTCTGATATCATCACTCATCTTTCCTCTGATGGATTCCTAGTGTGAAGCACTGGGGGCGGGAATGGCAGACCCTGCATCTTTGTTCCGAGGCTGCCAAGAGGGAACCCCACACGCCTCTGGGATCTTCTGCTTCTTGGAGAGTTGGTGTTAGAGGCACCCCCAAGTCCCATTGAATTTCTGAAGAGGAAGGCTTGGGCTTCTTCAGAAGAGCAAGATTCTACACCACCTGGGGCTGTGATTTTCAAACTCAGGTACAGACTAAGGTTGCCTAGAGTGCTCGCTGAAGTCGCTGCCTCTGTTACTACCTCCGTCCTATTCAAGACTATACTTTGAATAAGGTACATGGTCAGAGAGGTCCCTTGACTTGTACAAGGTGGCTCAGCTTGCAGGCTGCAAGCTGCAGGGTGTGGCTGTGAACAGAAAGTAAGATGGCTAATACCTACTCAAGCCAGTAACAAAGCACTCTCTCTCTGTGTCTGTATTTTTTCTTCCCCTTCAAGCTGGAAGAAGGGAGTGTCTCTTTCTGTTCCAGGATGCAGGGGTGGGGGAGGAGGGACAGCTAAATCCTCCCACACCAAAGGCAAGGTTCCTTGACATGTCCCAGCTTTTCTTTTCCCCCTGCAGAGAGCCAGAAGCCCAGGCAAGGCTCATATTCACACAGCCTTCACATTAGCCAGGCAGCTCTGATCTCCTGCAGTGGCTCCATATGCTCCTGTAGCACTGCAGTGCCTGAGAGTTTTTGAGAGGTGTCCATTTCCCATAACAGTCTCTCAAACCCTTACATCACGGCTGATTTAAACCACCCCACACAATGATACTCACTGCAGATCTAGGGGTTGCAGCAAGAGAAACCATGGGTGGTCCCCGATAGCCCAGACTGTTAATTGCAACCTAAGATAGTATGTTACATCTGAAACCTACCGTAACAGAATGCCCGAGGTAGTCATCTTATAAAGAGAAAATACCGATGTCATCCTGCAAGGTCAAGAGGTTTTGGTTTCTGATCAATTAGCCCTGTGGCTTTGTCCATGTAGGATGGTGTGGTTGAGCAAAACCATGTACCTTCCTGGACAAAAAACAAATGAGTGAGAGGAAGAGACCATGAGGATCCATAATAACTTTTAGGGGCATGCCCTCAATGACTAAGGTCTTTCTTTTGTGCCTCTCTACTAAATATCCCCTACCTCCTAATAGTGACACCCTGGGGACCAAAACCTACAGTATAGATGAGACCTTTGGAGAACGCACCAGATAAAAACTAAAGCAGATGGCAGATGTATTTGTAAAAATCCAACATGTTGTGAAAACTGTGTTGTAAAAACCACAGAGTTTATGGAAATATGGAGTTTGGAATGCTACATTCTGAAACTTTGTGACATGTAGTATTAAGACAGGAAGCCCAATGATGATGGTCCAGTCACAGGTTAGCTGTGAGGAAACAAACAAGCATTGTGTGTTCTCTTGAAACACCCTCTTGTGAAGACTCGGCTGAGGTTTGTCATAGGAAAGAGCATACCCACGGGATCCATTGTGACTATCCCTAGTCTGCAAGGGAAAGAGAATAAAGAGCTATGCCAAAGAAGAGCATAATAGGTGGATAGAATAAGAACACCTCACCCCATAGACTCATGTGTTTGAATGCTTGGTCCATAAGGAGTGGCACTGTTAGGAGGTATGGCCTTGTTGGAGGAAGTGTGACACTGTGGGGGCAGGGTTTGAGGTCTTGTATGTTTAAGCTATGCCCGGTGTGGCACAGTTTCCTGCTGCGTGGGAATCAAGATGTAGAACTCTCATCTTCTCCGGCACCATGTCTGCTGCATGCAGCCATACTTCCTGCCATGATGATAATAGACTAACCCTCGGAACTGTAAAGTCAGCCCCAAATAAATGATTTTTCTTTATAAGAGTTACTGTGGTCATGGAGTCTCTTCATAGCAATGCAAACCCTAAGACAATAGGGAAAAGCTGAAGGGAAGGGAACATTAATATGCCATGGACATGTGGCTTGGGTTACTTTGAAGGGCTGGAAGGAGAGTGGTAATTGGTGACTAAAGATGTCAACCTGGTTGGGTTAAGGGGCACCTAGATGTCTGGTCTGGCCTCATTAGACTGGGAGGATGTTCTCAACACGTGAATCAGAAGATGGAGTGAGGAGGAAACAGTTACCAATGAGGGCGGGGAAGCTTCCGGTAGGACGGAGGCTACAGAATGGTTGAGGAAAGACAAACTCCTCCTCTTGGGTCTGGGCAACTGCTGTTACCTCCCGCAGTGTCTCCTGGTTCTTGGACCATCAGATTCGAGGCTCAAATCATGGGCTTTGTTTCTCCTCAGACCTGGAGCTGAAATCGGCTCCACTCTCTGCTTCTCGGTTCATTTGCAAACAGCAGATTGAGGGGCTTCCTGGCTTGTAGATTTGCGTGAGGCAATCCCCGTGGATTGGTGTGTATGGGTGTGTTTGTCTCACTGTTCCGGGGGAGTGTGTGTGAGATTTGTTCACCTCTGCTGTACCCGACTGGTTCCTGAGGGACAGGAAAGAACTGGAATCCACATTACACCATATCACTCCTAATTCACCAGCTGCTGGAATGGGCTTCTCATCTCAAGTGTTAGAGCAGACCTGGCTTTAGTTCCACTGTGGAGAATGGCCAACCCTAGAAGTCAGGTCTCCTTCCTAGAGGTCCTGCCTTCCATTCTCACCAGCACACTGCTGCTTTGAAAACATCTTAGGCATATAGGTGTAGACTGAGTGCTGAGTGAGTGGCTGGAGTCAGAACTGACAGCCTTTTCTCCAAGAATGATTCAGAGGAAGACACCAAAGCTGGAGGTTTTGTCTAAGCCAACACCAAATGTAAAAAAAAAAAAAAAAGAAAGGAGTCCAGAACTGATGTAGAATGGTCAGCAGAGAATAGCCACCCTGAAGTGTGTGCGGAATAGAAAATTCTAGTGAATCTTTAATTATCTAGCAAATATGTATATGTGCATGTACATATTCATCATAGAGGCGTTTTCAGTTAGGTTATGATTTCCAATACACATGCCACACAGGGGATCCCTGATCTGCCTAGCCGGAACATTTAGTAAATGGGTCAG
Organism: Rhynchomys soricoides; assembly: GCA_019843965.1. Lineage (NCBI taxonomy): Eukaryota > Metazoa > Chordata > Mammalia > Rodentia > Muridae > Rhynchomys > Rhynchomys soricoides. The sequence goes on from JADRCH010000244.1 coordinate 835,929, forward strand.
TAGGAACACTCAACAGTTTCTTTGAGAGAAACAAAACCACAAATGTTGTGAAGGGCAAAGGGTGTACAAGGGGCAGAGTTTATTCCCAAGTCACATGTACCTAGCACAGTGCAAGATACCTTCATTGTGATGAGGACCACGGAGCTCCTGCCTGGAGTGCTCAGGGGAGGCAGTGTGTGGAGCTTGTGGGGAGGAAGAGGAGAGCCTGTGGGAGATGGGTCATGCATTCTGCTGACAGACACCATGAGGAAATGTGTCAGCCTGGAGCCCTAAAAAAGTTTTGGGTGGGTTTGGTTTGAGCAGAGAGTTCAATTAGTTATTTCTACTGCTTCCAAAAGCCTCCAGTCAAGACCCCCTTGGCAGGCTCACTCAGCTCTGTTCCTAGCCCCCACCGGCTAACTGTCAATCTGAGCATTGTCTAGGGGTTAGCACATTTAATTCTTAACAACGAACTGAGGAGTGGTGACATTACTATCCCCTTTTATGAGAAAACTGCATTAAGTAAAGCTTAAGTAGCTTGTCTTCATTAGACTGCTGCCTGGGATCAGATTTGGCTGCCCCAGACTGACCTAAGAGTTTAGGCTCCCAGCTGTCTCCATGTGTACTCTCTCTGATCTACAGCAGCAAGTGGAAGACAGTGCACAATAACTCAAACGTTTGTGGGGTTGTGTTTAGTTTATTCTTTAATGTATGAGTGCTCTGATGCATATATATCCACATGCCAAAAGAGGGCATCAGATCCCCCTGTAGATGGTCATGAGTCACCATATGGTTGCTGGGAATTGAACTCGGGACCTCTGGAAGAGCAGCCAGAGCTCATAACTGCTGAGCCATCTCGCCAGCCCTGGAGTTGTGTTTTGGAGAGGAAACCATTTAAATCTTTTACATAGTTTTCATGAAAAAAAAAATGGTCAATTGGCACTGTAATGTTGGGCAAAAATGACCTTTAGCCTCACTGTCTGTTAAATGGCAGGCTTACTGAACTGTGTGTGTTGTTAGTCAATACCATATAGTCTATACATATGTCTAGTTGTATTCACTTCAGAGATGGCTACTACGGGTGGATGAGCAGGGTCTAGAAAGCAAAGCACAGGAATGCATTAGCCAGAAGGTTCCAGAGAAAGCATGAGCCCACAGGGAGTGCTCTCCAGACCCGGTGGACAGCATCAGGCAGAGAAAAAGTCAATGCTAAGCTTGTGCACCCACATTGTGAAGGGGAACAGGAAGCTGGCCCAGAATACCAGACCCAGCATCCAGCAGACACAGCATGGTGGAAAACTGTACCAAGCCTTTCTGGAACTTTCCAAGAGCAGATGTGTAGGTTGGCAGTGCTGTTTCCAGTGTTCTCCACCTTCCAATGTGAAATGGTTTGGGTGGATTTCCCCAGTTATACTTCATGCTTGGCTGGGAAGTTGGCAAGTGGCTGCCAGGGTGTCTGCGTGTGCCTGGATGAGTTTTCACGACCTGAGTTTTAAGACTTTTCATTTCCACATCTATTCAGGCCAACCCATCTGCAAAGACGTAGTGGAGTGCAAATTGGAGCCTTGGTCCTAGAGACCAGAAATGAGCTAAGGACACCACAGCACAGGTCTTTATTCTGAATGACAAGCAGCTTCCTTATGAATGGGTGGCACCAGGCCCTGCCTTTTTTTTCCATATGGGTCCTGGGGATTGAACTCAAGACTTCATGTTTGAAAGGCAAACATTTTACTGACTGAGCCATTTCCTTAGCCATTTTGAATAGTTCTTGGATAGTGAATGCCCAGAGCACCTGCCTCAGGTTGGGAGATGTCTCCAGTTGAAGACTTGGCGGCTCTCATGAGTAAGATTTCTAGTTGACTCGACTGCCCAGAGCTAGGAATCTCATGGCACCCTCAATGCCAAGGTTCTTCTACCAACTCAGGGCTGGATAGAATCAAAGTAATTTGAGTACTGGCTGCAAAGAAAATGTTTTCTTGGGTGTAGTTGGTTCTCTGTGATTTTCCTGGGGGACTCATGGCATAGAGAAGAATTTAGGGACAGTTGTGCAGGGTCAGGCTACCAGCTGGTGCCGGAGGCTGTGATGTCAGGGTGCCTAGACAGATGACATGCCCACCAGAAGCGTCTTTTATCTCACAAACATCTCTTCAAAGTGAGAGGGATGGGAGCAAACCACCAGACAAAACCAAGTGATGCAAGCTAACACGATTTGCCTCTTTAATTTGTTTTTTTATAAAGATATATAGAGTTATTGAGTGTATTGATACAAATATTTTAAATTATTATTATCATGTATATGTACTCACATATTAGGTGTGAGTGTGTGTACAAGTGTTGGTATGTTGGTGTGTGCATGGTGCACTTGTACATATCAGAATGATTCTTAGGGGTTAGTTTTCTCTTTCTACCCTAGTTTCTGAGGACTGAACTCAGGTAGTGAGGCTTGTGTGGCAAGAGCTGTGACCTACTGAGACATCTTTCTGGCCTTCAATATTGTTATAAATGTAAAATGTCAGATCCCATATTGCTAAATTGCAGACATAGGCACATAGGCATAGATATTTGCAGGTGAGGTAACCCTTAGCACATGAGTCTTGTCTGAATTTACTACTGTCCTGGAGAAGGGAGTTTAGAGGGGGGGGGATACTGATATCCATGAACATGCACATATATGAAGTTACTGTGTGATATCCATGGACATGCACATATATGAAGTTACTGTGTGACATCCATGGACATGCACATATATGAAGTTACTGTGTGACATCCATGAACATGTATATATGAAGTTACTGTGTCGTTTACAGGTAGCTTCTCTGGGGTCTTTTGGGAAGGAACAGCATCTGTAGTTTCAGTATCTTGGCTCAACTGACAGTAATTTCTTAGGAACTTCACCACATTAACTTGTGATCAATTCTTTGACCTGACTGTGTAGTATGCTGTGCTGTAGACACACTACTTTATTCAGTCATTTCCTGTTGTTGGGATTAATGGTACTAATAAGCCTGTAGGAAAGACACACAATCCAGATATTTTATTTATAAGCCAAATGCCTAGATTGGGCAGATCTAGGGCTATTCAAACGTATCCCTCAGCCATCCAACCCCTTGCTATTCCTCCTGGCCATGTGGTTCTGGTTCATTGTGGCTTCCTCCTCCCCATCCGCCATCTCTCTTCTCCTATCTGCAACCTACTTTCCAATCTCCAGACTCACCTAACTCCCTCTCCTGCCCAATCACAGGCTCTAGCCTTTTACTGAGCAGTTAAATTGGGGACAGGTTCACAGGAAGGCATCACTTAAGTTGTGTGAGCATCTGCTCATCCATGGTGGGGGCCCGGGGGGGGGGGGACCGCACCTTGAGGAAGCAGTTTTAGCTATAGAATACAAGGGGCATCAGACCGCCCACTGCACTTTCCTTGCTGATGAACGTTTGTTTCCAGATCTTTTGTTTTGTTTGTTTTTCTTTTTAAATAGGGGTTCACTGTGCAGTCTTGTCTGGCCTAGATCTCACTTGAACTCACAGAGATCCACCTGCCTCTGCTATCCCCCAACCCTCTAAAAGCTTGGATTAAAGGTGTATATCACCCTGCCTGGCTGTTTCTGGTACTTTTTATGCTATAACGAGGAGGGATATAGCCAGTCGTATGAAAATTCGTTGATCTGTCTGTCTGTCTGTCTGTCTATCTATCTAACTGTCCTCCTTCTCTTCTTCCTTTCCTTCCTTCCTTTGCCTGTGTATGCATGTGCGCCTGCATGAGTTTATGTGTACCATGTAGGGATGTGTTGTTTGGTTCTATTTTTTCTTTCTCTTTATTTATTTTTTAATATATATATATATATATATATTTACTATATAGTCTATATATAGTTTTACTATTATATATATACATACATATATATTTTTTCTTACTATATGTATATATTTTTGGTTGGTCAGTTGGTTTTGTTTATCGAGACAGAGTCGCTCAGTGTAACAGAGCCTTGGCTGCCCTGAACTCTCTTTGTAGAGCAGATGGCCTTGAATTCACAGAGCTCCGCCTGCCTCTGCCTCCTGAGTGCTGGAATTAAAGGCGTGCGTCACCACTGCCAGCCTGTTTACCTCTATTGTTTTTCTTTTTAAATTTTTTCCAAATGCACTAAATGCTTCAGCATTGCTTTATTTCCCCTTCTTTAGTAAATACTTCACCAGGGGCTCAGGACTCAGTGTTATGGAGTATATCAGGGCTCTCTCACTGAGAAAAGCACCAGGTGTATTCCCTGGTGTCTGGGGACCTGGAAGACTACCCAAGGATGAGGCTCTGTCGTTGAGTGAGGTCCCAGGCCTTGAGACTCTTGGCTGAGACTCTTCCGAGCTTAGCCACACTTATGTCTAAACTCAGCTTTATTGCAATATGTCATAGAAATGCATTTCAGTAAAATAAGGTCACTATAAGAAAATTAACCATTTTAATAAAAGCGAGATGGGATTTGGGTCAGGGATCTGACTATATTTCCACATTTACTCAGAGGTGCCATAATTACCAACAGACTTCACACTGTCATTAGGAAACCACAGTGCTATGGGTGTAGCTGGTCTCTGCCTGTCTATCCTAGCTTTGCCTCAGGCACGGCATCCTCACATTTTGCTCCTGGATGACAAGGCTCAGTTCTCAAAGGTCCCTCCCTTGTATGAGAAAGCAAGGTGTGACACATTTAGGTTGCCTATGGCCTTTGACTTCTGAAGTCTTTTTTTTTAAATAAAGATGTATTTATTTATTATATGTAAGTACATTGTAGCTGTCTTCAGACACTTTTTCTTCTTGCTCGCTCTGGCCCCGCTCTCTGTAGCTGTCTTCAGACACACTGGAAGGGGGCATCAGATCTCGTTACGAATGGCTATGAGCCATCCTGTGGTTGCTGGGATTTGAACTCACGACCTTTGGAAGAACAGTCGACACTCTTAACTGCTGAGCGATCTCTCCAGCCCGACTTCTGAAGTCTTTACAGAGAGATTCCTCGTGGCTTTTCTGTGCTGTGGGGTCTATGTGAATGGATGTGGGTTCAGATCTCTGGGATTAGGCTTCCTGCAGCCCCATTTACTCCTAGAATTATGAGTCCATTCTGCCAGCCAGAATTTCAGCAACCAGCAAGGCCAGGATGGCCAGCAATTGTTAGAGTTGGCCAGGGTCTTTAAGGCCTCTGTGTCAGTCAGTTTTCAAATGGCTGTGACAAAACGTCTGGCAAAAATGCTCAGCAAAAATGGCTGGCAAAAGTAGAGTAAGCCATAGCCCTCACGGTAGGAAAGACCTGGTGATAAGAACAGGAAGTATTGGGTCAAGTGATGCCCACAGCGTGTGCGTGTGTCTGGGGGTGGTGTTGTGGGGGCGGACAGAGAAGACTGCCAGTGGGTGCTCAGCTCACTTTCTTTTCAGCCAGCCCAGGACCAGCCTGGAATAGCATCAACCACATTTAGAGTGAGTCTTTCCACCTCCGTTAACTCAATCTAGAAAATTCCTCATACACGTGCTCAAGATTTGTCCTGTAGAACAATTCTAGACCCCGTGCCTCTGACAATCGATACCAACCACCAACCATAGCTTGCATCTAGTACCTTGGTGGTTTTTTTTTTAAACCGTGAGTGTCCTTGGTGAGTTGTGTGCTAAGTGACAGCTCTTCCTCCATCTGTGTCTGTTCACCAACGTGACTGCTCACTGCTGAGTCACCAGATACTCCCGTTGACTTCATTTGCTCAACAAATGTTTATCGAGTCCTACTGGGTTGGGAGATGTTCTATATCCATGTTTCTGATGAATATTTCTTTTTTTAAGTTATAAAAAGTTACATAAATCATATTAAAGACACTGTTTTTAGTATGTAAGTTTATTTTGGGTGTGGTGTAAGACTGAATTCTGATGAGAAATTATTTTGAGAGGCTGAGAACAACTGAACCATTTGAAGACTCAGGAGAAAAGCTACTGTGGGCTGTGGCAGCTTAGCTACCACCTCCTGATCTTGTGCTCTGAAGTCTCAGGAAGATACCTCCCCGTGCCCTGTCATTCAGATAATGGCAGCTTCATCTGGTCTCAAAGATGCGCGTAAAGGCCTGAGCTGAGCTTTCCTCCTCCCTTTAAGGGGACACGCTAGTCAGCAATGCTTTCTAACCACACTGTCATTCTGGGGACCAAGATCTGCAAGGGGCCCAACCTATGCTTCAGACATAGCAGAGCATTTATGAGTCCTCAGGGCGGCTGTCTGGGATACAGACAGAATTCCTCCTCCTGCAGGGCAGTGGTAGTGCACGCCTTTAATTCCAGCACTTGGGAGGCAGAGGCACAGGCAGGTGGATTTCTGAGTTCGAGGCCAGCCTGGTCTACAGAGTGAGCTCCAGGACAGCCAGGGCTACACAGAGAAACCCTGTCTCGAAAAATCAAAAAAAAAAAAAAGAAAAAAAATTCCCTCCTCCTATGCTGACGACATTGTCATTGCTTAAAAAAACCTGTAGGTAATTGTTTTAAGTTTTTATTTCTTAACTACTTTTATTAGCGTGTTGTGATGAAAAGCATCATACACATGTAAAGTGAATTTCAAACACATTCACTTCTGTGATTACCTTCTCGTGTCTCCCTCCCACATCCTCTGGTCCCCTCCTCCTCCTCTTTTTTTTTTTGGTTTTTCTAGACAGGGTTTCTCTGTGTAGCCCTGGCTGTCCTGGAGCTCACTCTGTAGACCAGGCTGGCCTTGAACTCAGAAATCCGCCTGCCTCTGCCTCCCAAGTACTGGGATTAAAGGCGTGCGCCACCGCTGCCCGGCCCCCTCCTTCTTCTTAAATAGTATAAAACATATATTTTGCACATGAGAGAAAGCACATAATCTCTGTCTTGTTTAGTTTGCTTTCTTTTACTCAGCTTTATCTGTTTTCCTATAAAGTACATAATTTTGTTCTTCTTAATGGCCAAATAATCCCCCATTGTGAGTATGCCCCATTTATTTATCCATGAGTCTGTGGTAGACCCCTAGGCCGATTCTGTAGCCCAGTTCTTCTGACCCTGCACTCAGCAGTACCACCTTGGCTTGGTGCTTGGTAACATTCCCCTGCTGCCATGCTAGATCAGCTTCTTGGAGGAGAGTGGTCCAGGGTGGCTGCCAAGTTGTGAAGTATACATGTGTACCCACATCTGGCAGCTAAGATGAGATATTTATGATTTTTTTCCCCTGCCAAATTCAAGGCACATGCCCGTGTTCATGGGAGGGCTGTGGAATGGGGGCAGACACTCTGTCAACAAAAACAGACTGGCTGAGCTTACGTTCCTGGAATGGTTCTAATGGGCCTTCACAGGAACATTGGATTCCATAGAAAAGCATGGGGCTCATCCAGAACAATCAGGCCAGAGAGTCAACTGTCTTCATGTCTCTGAGAACTCTGCTCCCTTGAGAAATACTTGATGCCAGAGGAAGAAATCATTCACCCTCCCCCTTTTTTTTCATGGTAGAGGTTCTCTGTGTAGCCCTGGCTGTCCTGTAACTTGCTCTGTAGAACAGACTGGCTTCCAACTCAGAGATCTGCCTGTCTCTGCTTCCCAAGTGCTGGAGTGCTGGGATTAAAGTTGTGTGCCACCCCCACCCCAACCATTTGCCCCTTTTAATTGTCCCCATGCCTAGCACTTCCCATTGTTCACTTTAATCCACAGACAAGGATGATGTGCTGGGATTCCCAGCATCAGCTGTAACGGTGTTTGTTCCTATGCCAGTCACTGTTCTAACGTGGCCGATTGCTAGATCTCTTGTTAGTCTAACAGGCTTATTGAAGGGCTGTGACCAGTTAGCCTGTGGACTGAATGTGAGATCTCCTGAGTGGCTGCTCAGTGCCTCAGCTTCATCCCTCAGTTTTCTTTTGTCTTCCCAGTCCTGAGGAGTCCTTGCCTGTGGTCAACAAGTCCAAGCAGTTCTTACTCAGAGTCAGCAAATGGGTCCCTTATATCCTGCATGTCTGTCACTTTCCTCCTCCCGACAGAAACAACTTGAGGCAGGAAGGCTTTATTTTGACCCATACTTAGAAGGAAATGCCCATCTGGGATGGAATGTCATAGAGACAGGAGCCTGTGTGAACAAAGGAATGTGTCCCTCATGGGTGAGAAACCAGAAGCCAGGGAAGCTGATTCCCTTGCCTGAGGATGCTGTTTATCAAGGGGAAGAGCTCAGATGGGACCAGGGCCAGATGGCTCAGATGAGAAGCATCCCTACCTTGCTACTTTACTCTGCATCTCCTTCCCAGCAAGACTCATGGCAAGACTGTAGCTCATCTTTGTTCCTTCTCCTGGGTTCACTTTGGACACTTGGAAAAACTGTTTGTCTTAGGAACATTGCATTTTTCTTTGAGTGCCCAACACTTAGCAGAAGGTCCTCAGTCCATTGAGTTCGGAGTGAACATGAGAGGGTTAGAGATAGTCCAGACCTCTGCAACCACTGCCTGGGATCTTGGGCCCTCTGGATTTTACAGATGAGGCCTAGATTGTTTCAGTGCCCTGTAGAGTAGACACTTGTCAAGAGACTCCTGCTGTCTGTTCTTGTCATTCTCAGAATACCCCCATTCTCTGATTCTAGAAGGATAACAAGCCAGCTGGATGTGCAGGGTAAAAGGTTGGGCAGTTTTCGGTTCCACTATTAGCTAAGGGTTTACTCCAATTTTATAACAGCTGCTACAAGGGTCTGTGGCAGACAAGGAGAGCCTGCTTACTTCTTTGCTTTCCCTGGGGTTCTTGAATCCTGTGTTCATCTGATCTCTTATTGGATCCACTCAGTGTCTCTGAAGCTGATTCTCATGAGTAGTGCCCCTAAGATCTGCTCATTGACCTGAGACCCAGGTAGGTGACCAAGAACACATGCAAGGGTGACCTGAGCCCTCCCCACTTGTCTATCTCTGAGTGCAGGGAAGCCAAGACTTAAGCACACTTGCTTTGGAGGTTGTGATGGCTTTTTTAATAGGGCCAAGACAGATGCTCAGGAGACTGGGAAAGCACAACTCTGGGTGTGTCTTTAAGGGACTTTCCAGAGGGGATTAGAAGACAGCAGCTGAGGGACAGAGATCAGCCTGAATTTGGGTAAACTGTCCAATAGGCTGATGGCCTAAATGGAATAAAGGGGGAGAGAAGGAACTTCACCAGTGTGTGTGCGCCCCACTTTTCCCGAGCTGGTAGGTCATTGCAGCTGGTTTTTTCTGGGGACATCAGATTCCAGCTTTTGGTGCAAACCCACATAGGCCTCTCTCCAGGGAGCTTCCAGGCCTGTAGTCTTGGATTGGAACTATACTGTCAGACTGCCTTACTCTGGAGCTTCTAGCTTGGACCAAACAGCTACTGGGTTTTCTGGATCCAGTGTGTGGACAGCTATCATGGAAATGTAAAACCTCCGATTGTGTAAACCAGCCCAGTAAATCCAACACACACACACACACACACACACACACACAAACACGGTGCTCTTCTCTAGAGAACCCAGACTAATACAAATGTATATGACATATATAACTTTCTATTACATAAAAGCACATCAGATGAATAGTAAGTATACGTTTATTATAAAGATTATATTATAAACGCATGGTCTATAATTATATACAAATCTAAAACTACCTGTAATTATGAATAATAGAACTTAAAATAGGCTGTCCTTTTTTTAAGTTAGTATTTGCAAAAGGGAAACTGAGAAAATGCAAACAGAAATGGAGTCCTCCCACAGAGCAGCACACACAGCCCTGTGAGCCCGTAAGCAGCCTTCTGCCACGTTCATCTGTGTCTTCAGTTTTGAGAGAGTAGTACTGCAGCATAGTTATTGTTTGTGATACTGCAGCATAGTTATTGTTTGTGATACTGTAGTGTACTTATTGTTTGTGATACTGTAGCGTACTTATTGTTTGTGATACTGCAGCATAGTTATTGTTTGTGATACTGTAGCGTACTTATTGTTTGTGATACTGTAACGTACTTATTGTTTGTGATACTGCAGCGTACTTATTGTTTGTGATACTGTAGCGTACTTATTGTTTGTGATACTGTAGCGTACTTATTGTTTGTGATACTGTACTATTGCAGTGTAGCTACTACCTGTAATATTGTAGTCTGGTTACCATTGTAAGCTGCCTTTTAGATCTTACTCTATTACTGTTAGCTTTTCGTGTGAGTAGAATAGCATAGGTTTTTCTTTTTTGTTCGAGAATTTCATACATGCATATGATACATTTTGCTAGTATGTTCATGGGTTTAGGGCTATCTACTGAAGTTAGAATAGTGTGTGTGTGTTGTTGTTGTTGTTGTTATGATTATTTTAAAATGTAGTTATAAACATTTTGATCCACCATTGCTGGCTTTCAGGCTGCTTCTACCAGCCCTGTAATGACTGTACTTGCTGATGCCTGTGCAGTCATCTAAGGGCAGACTTCTGGTGGTCAGGTGTAATGGTGGGTTTCCTAAGAGGTTCTAACAGACTTTTAGTATGTTTGTTTCTGTCCCAACCTTTCCATCCTCCTTGAGAAGCAGCAATCTAACAGGAGTGAAATCTTGTCTCCTGCTGAGTACAAGTCCTCATAGAAATAGGAATTATCCCCTGAAGAGCTGTAGCTAACACACTACAACCTAGGAAGGGGTGTGAAGATGAAGGAGCACATTGAGGTGCATCACATTGCGTAGGACCCTGTTCACAGTTTGATTTTCTCAGTGAGGTGAGCAGTCTCATTGCCAGGGGCTGAAAGCCTGTCTTCTCTTTCTCTTCCTGTTGTCTACTTGGGGACATGCGACGAGTGTGTGAACTTGAAGCATGACCAACCTAACAGCTAAGATTTCCAACTTAAATGCAGGCTTTAGTGTTTAAAGGCTAAACTTTTTCTGTTGGGCTTTTCCACTTGAAACACCTCCTTTGCCTTTGAAATTTGAAGAGTTGACACAAACTTCTTCACTGGGAGAAGTCAAAATTAGAGGTGCTTTCTCCACACAAGTGATTCATGGTCTTTAGCTCTAGGATCTCAGGACAGAAGAGAGTCAGCAGCATTCAGTTCATACTGGATATCTTCCCATCACATTATCTCTGTTGAGCCTCAGGTCCTACATTAGTTGGGAGACTAACCTGCAGGGAAAAAAAATCATCAAAGTCAGCACCCTCAATGGTTTGTGTCACCATGCTTTATTCATCTTATTTTGCTGGAGAGTTCCCCATGCAGGAGCCAAGTGTAGAAACATGTGGGAAACTAGCATCCTGCCGGAGATGTCTACAAGACGTTGAGACAGGTGATGCTTTATACACAGAGCACAAGGGATTATCCCAAGAGTGCTCCAGGATGGTCCCTTCCCAGAGGGAAAAACACACTGGTGATTATCTCTTCAGTAAGATTTATTCTGAGATACTTGCAGATTATAGGCAGGTACAGACACAAATTTATAAAATTCTTTACCCATGTTCATCACCCACCCCTACCCCTGTGGCAACATCTTGCGATGACTCTGGCCTTTAATATCACAACCAAGAGATTGGCTCTGTAGTAAACCATCTACCTCATTCAGAGTCTCCAAGTTATATGTATATATGTGTGATACTTATGCATGCATGCAGTTCTATGTCTTCCCATGTATAACACTGCTTGACAACCAACACAGTCAATAAATAGCTTGGTCCCCAATCTAGAATCTATACTGTTGGTTGTATAGAGCCATAGCCAACACCCTTCCTGCCTCTGTCTTTGACAATGTGTATTGTTTCCTGGCTCTCCAGCTCTCTCATTCTGTCACTTCAGGTCCATTCCCATGACTTTCTGCAGTGCATAGTCTCCAGAGATGGCCTCTTCCCTTAGTGTCGCTCTGCAGCCTCATGCAGTCTGAGTATAGTGTTGAGCATGGAACAATGCACGCATCCAGTGTGGTTGGCTATCTGCCCACTGCAGTGTTTACTGTAGATGCACCAGGTATCTGATATGTGTTGTATGCATATCTATGTGCTATGATGCTTATATGTGTGTGTATGTGGTGTATGTCACATAGTGTTTGTACTTATGTTTGGTGTGATGGCTCTCATGCATGTGTGCACATGTGTGTGTGTGTGCATGTGTGTAAAGGTAAGCACGTTGTTCATTTTCTAATGTGCGTACACTAGGATAGAAGACTGACACCTCGTTATTAAAGATAAAGGTCCTTTCACTATACCACATTCCATTCTGCACATAACTGTGTGCCACACCCATAGATAATGGACTACGAATATTCTGGAGAAAGAAGGGATTGAAGACTGCCTGCAGAGCCACACAGTTGCTGACGCACAGATCAGTGTCCTCCACACAGCTTTGAAGTTAGACAGAGAGCTAGCAAATCTTTCCTGCTCGGACCCAGCAGACATTGTCGTCACGGGGACCACACTATTTATTGCTACAACTACCCAGCCTTTCCACTTTGTCACCAGGGTGTGGCACATGGCAGTACATTTTACTTACAAAGCAGAAAGAAACCAGAAGCTGACAGCCTTAGGATGGTAGAGACTTTCTAGAGTCACATGACAATGTAACTGTACATTCTAAGAAAAGTGGTGAGACTCTGGAGAACACAGAGGGTCAATGCTACCCCTTTGGGTTCAATGAGAGACTCTAAAAGAAAAAGTGGAAAGCAATTAAAGATGTCTCTAGACAATGACCTCTGTCCTCCATGTGTGCTCACACATACAGACACACATGCACACATGCACACAGTGAGTGCTCTCTCTCTCTCTCATTCAGTAACTATACTATTCAGCTCTGTTGCAAAGCCACAAGGAAGCAAGCAACTGTTACCACCAAGATAAGCAAGTTAGGGGTAGCCCAAGAGTGCCTGAACCTCCAGATGTTTATTGCGCCAGGCCTCTGGGGACACTGGGATTCACAGTGATACCGTCACCATTGGGTGGGAACCAATTTCTGCTTGCCCACACAGCTCTACCCCATTGGTCTTCAAGCTGCAGACACCTGTGTAGGAATGAATGAGAATGTATCATTCCCATTATTATCTTCCTAGGGTTTGGACTGATACTCCAAGAGAGGGCTTTCCACATGGAGTGAGGCCGACAGTGTGTCTAGGTTGCTTGGAAAGACATCTCTCATGTCTGTGCGTAGAGCCAAGGCTGGGAAGATAGCTTAGTGTCACCATTGAAGACAGATGACCTGAGCTCAGATCCCCAGACCCCACATCAAAGTGGGATATAGTTGCTCAAATGTCTGTATTCCAACTGTGTCTTACCAGGGACAGTAGAATTGACAGATACTTGAAGGTCAGGTAGTCCAGCTTATATGACAAAGACATCCTCTCTCAAATAAGGCAGAAAGATAAAGCCTGCCACACAGAGGCTGCCCTTTGACCTCCACACATGTGAGGTGGCATTCATGTACTCTCCTGTGAACATACACATAAAATATCACACATCCCACAAATACAAAAGTACAAACAAATATGCTTTTTGTGTCACCACCTATACACATAATGGAATAGCAAAATCTATTTTACAAAAGGCAAGTCATTCAAGTATAAAACCTGTCATTTAGACAGTTGTAAATATCAGTTGAATCCACAGCTAGGAAATAATTATTGCTTGGGAAGAAGAGTTTCTGTTACTACTTAATAATTGCTTAAGTAGCAGTGACATTAAATCTTGACTTGGTAGAAATTAGATGGCTTGAGGAGTACTCTGAATGGAATGGAAGCCATTCTATCACTCAAAAAAATCCCCCAAACCTGTATTGTATTAAAATTATCCATATTTTCAAACATCATGAGTAATCGAACAATGCGTTATATGTGGGTAGGTCATAAAATGTATGGGAAATGTATTCTTCCCACTGTTTTGCTATAAAATCCAGCCCTTAAAAATAAAGTCTATGAAAACACACACACACACACACACACACACACACACACACACACACACACAGAGAGAGAGAAAGAGAGAGAGAGAGAGAGAGAGAGAGAGAGAGAGAATTAATCCAGCCTTCCAGAGACAAAGTATCTACACACTGACTACTTTGATTCATCATGTTTGCTATTTAATTTCTAACCATCAGTGGGTTACAATGTTACTTTCCCTTTTCAAGTATTTGTGACATTTTAGTGGCTGTCCTGTTTTACTGGTGTCCAGCCAGTAAGTGAGTAGATCTATGTACTAGGTAGACGGAAGGAACCAAGAAGTTCACACCCTGGCTAGTGCACAGACACAACAGGGGTGCCAAGAACAAGTGTGCGAGCCTCAGTCCCCATGCCATGAATGGTCACCCTACACTGAGTCTGGGTGTGTGGTGTCTTGAGACCTGGCAACAGGGATGCTTTAGTGAAGGAGCCTGTTTGACCACAGGGAGCCTTGGGCAGGATGCACAGAAAAAAAGTGGGTGATGACTGGATCTGACTTCACCTTGTCCAGGGTCCTTCGTAGGCTGAAAACCCTGGCTGGGCTTTCTGTTTTCTCTGTTAGTTTTAGCCATCTTAGAAAGACAGGGAGCATGTTGATCTAGACCTGTAGTTCCTATTGCTTAATTCCCTTGATTGTGACTGAGACCTGAGCCGTGATGGTGCCAGGTGTGCATAACAAGTGCTTCTCCACAGGTGTCTCTTGAGATCTGGTGTCACATATGTCTTCACCTCCCAGCCACCCTGGGTTGATGGGCACCTTCCAGTTGAATCAATTGATCTTAACCAGCCATGCTCACTTTCTTCCAAATGTGAGCCACAGTGCACTGTGGACTTAGCTGACCCCTGACCTCCAAGCAGGAAGTGTATACTTGGTCCCCAAGAATGCAGCTCAGGAGTGGAAGAATGGCCCCTTTCCTGAGTGTGACTGGGTTTGAGTATGGGGCTGGCAGTTACTGTCACCATTTTGCCACAGTGGAAGGAATATGGATTCCAGCAAGGCTGACATCAAGTTTTTGAGGTGTAGAATTAACTATCTCTGAAATCACTTGATCCCAAGACCACCACCACTACTACTTCTACTTCCTCCTCCTCCTCCTCCTCCTCCTCCTCCTCCTCCTCCTCCTCCTCCTCCTCCTCTTCTTCTTCTTCTTTCTTCTTTTGGTTTTTCGAGACAGGGTTTCTCTGTGTAGCCCTGGCTGTCCTGGAACTCACTCTGTAGACCAGGCTGGCCTCGAACTCAGAAATCCGCCTGCCTCTGCCTCCCAAGTGCTGGAATTAAAGGCATGCGCCAAAACTGCTCGGCCAATCCCAAGACTTCTTAGAAGTATTAAATCCCGGCTATGTAATTAGCATTTTGTCACTGACTGCTAAGGAGGCTGACTCTTGAGGAACTAGCCAGGGAGAGGACCCACTAAACATCCCACTCTGGGATAAGAGGTATGGACATTTATTGTAATGATTGGCCTCAATGTAAATCAAATTTTGACTTGCATGACAACACAGAAAAGACAGAATTGTTTGTAAAAAGGAATCAGTTTGGGCTTTGTTTATTTTCACAATCTGTTAGACAAAAGCCCCGAGGTAACACAAATCAATATAAATGAAAGTTTAGTATGCACCACAAGCTGCTAGGTGGCAGGAACAAGGGTTGTGTGGTTGCTTTCTCCTCTGTCATTAATGCTGGCTGCCGGATTGGTATGCAGGGTGACCGGCAATATGAGCTGTCCTTAAGCTCTATTTCTAGGGCTGAACACTTCCTGCCCCATTAATTATAGCAGCACGGGTTATGTGGAAATCAAACTCAGGATCAGGTCATGAAGCCTGAAGATCTTGTCATTGCACCTTTAAGTTTTCTAAGAATCTGTCTGAACCAACAGATTGCAATTTAGGAACTGACATTAGTTCTGAGGTTTTTTAAAGAATATGCAAGAAGGAATCATTATGTGGCTGTCCAAATCCATATTTCCACAGAGACATCCACACGGCCATTCACTATGTACAAGCGGGATTTCCTAGGGCTGTGGCTGCTCAGACTATAGAGTCTGGGGTCCAGGCCTGACAGCAAGGTGGGGCTGACTGTTCTTGGGGGCACTTTCCTTCTAGAAATTTTATCCCTGGTGAACTTGTTCTATTTTTAACTCCACTTAAAAATTACCACCCATTAATGTAGAGTATATCGGTGGAGCGATCAGCCATAAATGGGCTGTCTATATCACCCAGCCATCCTCAAAGGCTCTGGCATCATCTTGGAAGAGAGGAGGACAAAGACTGTACGAGCCTGAGGTTGGGGAGGAGCAAAGCAAAACCGTGCCATTTTTAGACATGATGAGACTTCTATGTTTTCAAACTTGTGGCAGCCATGGCTGCCTGAGCCACCACCCATAGCTGAGAACACAGTGAGTCTCTGGCTTCTGGGGAGAGAGAGAGAGAGAGAGAGAGAGAGAGAGAGAGAGGGAGAGAGAGAGAGAGAGAGAGAGTTTGTTTTCTTTAAGAGTGTAGCCCCTGGTAGGTTGATGGCTCTCCAGTGGATGTCCCCCACTCGATGTCCCCACACCCATGAATAGCACAGATTGGACTCAGTGGTTATTGACAAAACAAAGGGCATGAAGTCGAATGTGGTCGAATGGAGCTGTTAGGAGGAGATCTCTCTCTCTCT
Source organism: Rhynchomys soricoides (assembly GCA_019843965.1). Lineage (NCBI taxonomy): Eukaryota > Metazoa > Chordata > Mammalia > Rodentia > Muridae > Rhynchomys > Rhynchomys soricoides. The sequence continues at coordinate 852,448 of JADRCH010000244.1, forward strand.
CTTTCTCTCTCTCTCTCTCTGAGAGATATCAAAATACATTGCATGAAATTCTCAAAGAATTAATAAAATTGTATTTTTATAAAGGAAAAAAAAGAGTAAGACCCCAGATAGAAATGGAAGCCCTGATAGTCAGAGCAGAGGCATCTGAGTGGGATGGGAAAGATGCCTCAACATACTCATGCTGTGGTTTAGGCTCTTGGCTTGTGGTGCACACCGCTCTGCCTCTGCCTGCACTGTGTGCTGCATACTGCACGCTTCTACGTCAATACTGTGGGAAGCCGTGGCGTGAGACTCTGGCTCATGCTACGAAGGGCTGACTGGGGTCCTCTACGCTGTGCTGTTTCTCCGGAGAAACTGCAGCCTGAACCACGAACAATTTACAAAAGACTTTTCTTGTGAACACATTCTGGCCTTTGTGCGGATCATGAAGTGCAGTAGGCCTTCATATTTCTCATCTTCTTGACTTATTCTTGAGTTATTTTTATCATTGTAACATTTTAGTCTGAAGTTTTGTCTTCTAAAAGATTTATGTATGAGTGTTTTGCCTTTGTGTCTGTAAGCGCTCCACATGCATGCAGTACCTATAGATGTCAGAAGAGGGCGCTAGATACCCTAGGCCTAGACTTCCAGACAATTATGAGCCTAATGGATCCTGGAAACCAAACCCAGGTCCTCTTGCCTTAACCACTTAACCACGAAACCACTAAACCATCTGTTTAGTGGCCATTTGTTTTGTTTTCTAAACTGCTACATTCACAAGAAAGGCCCCTTGCTGGCCTGAAGTTGTCACTGGCAGTAGCCTTGCGCCTGTAGAATCTGGAACCTGGACGAGGCTCTGGGAGGCAGGCTCCACAGTGGCCTAGGTTACCACGCTTATGCTGTAATACACAGCGTGTTGGTATGCCTCCGTTTTGCAAAAAAAAGACGTGGTTCTGGACACATGCTAATCGTTCGTTTTCATAGTGGCTTCCCACACTCTCTGTAAAGCCCCCTCGGGTTGATTATTACGTGCCTCAATGGTGCTTTGATTTTGCTGGAGGCAAAACATGTGTCAGGGCTGTGGCTCCGCATGGTGGGACCAGCTGAATAGCCTGTCACCCTTTCCGTGTCATATTTGCTCTAGAATTCACGGTCTGACAAACAAACCAGTTGCTTTGAGGGATTTGGGAAGCCCGTATAATGGGAATTCCCTTCCAGTCCCAGGCTTCTGGTTTTTAAACACACTTAGACCCCTCTTTCCTCGGTGGCTGCCTCTTCTGGCCTCTGTGCTGTAGCACTGCAACCTTGTTGGGGTGTGTGCACCTGAAGTGATGAGCAACACTTCCTTATGCTGGTGGACATGTGGCTGGAGAAAGGAGAGACTGGCCTGGGATTTTCTGAGACCACAGCAACTTTTGCAGAGTGACCCCTTCAGCCCACGTGTAGGATAATATTGGCAACATTTTTGGGGGGGAAATGGTCACTTATCTCCTGTTTGTTTGGGTATCTCTTCTGAGCTGGGGAATTATCTAGAAAAATGGGGACATTTGGGAGGGTGAGTGTGGATCCCCTTAAGTGGAGGATGCTCAGACAATCCTATTGTGAAATGATCCACAGAACTGTGCTCTGCACCACAACCCCGGAAGACTCGGAGGGTAACGGTAAGATGTGGGTGCATCCAGAAGGAAGGTCTGTATGTTTCTAAGTTAGTTTAGCTCATTGGTGACATCATCAGATCACTGTCACCTAGGCGATGGAATGTGTTGCTATGGGGACAACAAGCTGTGTGATCACACAGCTTCCAAACACAGACAGTGGGAAGCCTCCCCTTCCTGTGTACTGCAAGCAGCATGGGTGTATGTGGGGGACGGGTGTTTGGATTGAAAGCCTGGCATTTAAACTCCGTTAATGTAGATGTTCGGAGATGCTGCTTTGCGGTGCTTACATACTCCGAGTTTTGAAATCTTTGGAGCCCACAGCAGTCTAATGAGGCCAAGGCTTGCTACAGCAAGATACACAGTGCAGTTGCAGGACTGCAGGAAGTGTCCAGTGCGGAGTTGGGAAAGTATGCCCTAGGTGCATTTTCTGTTGGGTTGGAGGCATTGGTGCTGGTGTTGCATGGACCGGTCCTGGATTCTGTCAGCCGCCACCCCATCTCCAGGGAGCTCGTGATGACACCTGTGACTCTCTTGTTGTCTTTATCACACAACCCCAGCCGTGTGCTGTGTGCTGGAGCCTCCCGTAACTGCTCACATGTTGACACACAAGTACTCATGCATATATCTGCATGCCTATGCACACATACAGTCAATGCATGCTAACCACACAAAATGAGCCCACAGGGTTAGGCTCTTGCTGGCTTCTGCTCCTGCTTCAGCCACTGATCAACACTGTTGTTTTGCTGCTTCTGTTTAAGGAGGCCCCAGTGAATACTGCTGTTAATGCCCAACAGCAAGCTCACACTACAAGCATGCACCCATCACTATAGCATCACCGTCACTATGACATCAGCATCACTATAGCATCACTATGGTATCACCATCACTATGACATCACCATCACTATGACATCAGCATCACTATAGCCAAGATTCACTATCATTAACCATAACTTCTACCATCACCACAACCAACACTATCACTTACCGCTGTTGCTGACACCATTACCAACTATCTCCATCACCATCCCATCACCCACCATTTCCATCTTGGGCATCATCTTCGTCATCACCATCACTGTGGTAGGCACTGCCATCATCTCTCACCACCCATCACAGTCATCATCATCTTTGTCAGCATTACCATTGTCATCACCATCTCTACTTGGAGGCTTCAGAGTAAGCACACAGCAAAAAATACCCATGGGCTCAGTAGAGAAGGTTTTGTTAAATGATAATAACAGCATAACTCCTGAAAAATCTTTCCATAATACAACATACTACAGACATAATGATTTGATGTGATTTGTTTGTTTGTTTCAGTGAGTGAAGAAACAAAGATTATTGGCCATTACTTGGTAGCCTGTTCTGGGTGCTGTGCCAAGGCATAGCTGTACCAATTCTGAGAATATTTATAATATTCTAAGAATATCCTTGCAAGCTGAGTGGTAGGATGTCCATTTCTCGGATGCTGAAATGCAGACTCAGAATAGCTAGGGTGGATCTGAGCCACGGTTCAGACCCTGCTGTGCCCAGTCACAAGCCTGGCTCTGTGGAGTGTGATAGTCGAGGTCTAAGTTGGGTTTGTATCTAGGTAACTTGGGAAGAGTGTGTACAGTTATGAATTTCTATTGGCTGTAGGAAAACAAGAAGCAGCAGCCACTAAATAGTCGCCTCCTTCTCAGAAACAAAATGGACTTCTCAAAAGATGCTGGTAAGGACAGTTTTAAGAGAAAGCTTCTAGGCTTCATTGCCACATGCCATTCACCAGGAATCTGCTGGTTCTATCCCCTTCTCCTGATGAGGAGAAATCCTGTCTCCCAGGTACACCACCAAGGACAGCCTCACAGGCAAACTTGAATTCCCACTTTGTACTTCATGCTAGAGATGACGCACAGTTAGACAAACCTGAGAAAATGGACGGTGGAGCACACTCCTCGGAGGAGTGCTCTGTGATCACCAAGCTAAAAATAGAGTCTATCAACAGACCCATGCTCAACTAATCATCCTGATGCGATCAACCCTGACTGCTTTCCTCAACCCTCCCTAGACCTGGCTCTCTGGAAGCAATGATATAATTTCTGAAGAACAATATAGCAAGTAGACTGGCCACTTTGCTACATTAACCACTGGCTTGGAATTCAAGAGCCAAAATCCAAAGGCCTCCTTTTCCAAAATCTAAAAAGTATAACCCAATGGACTGATCAGCTCGTCTCTGATGTTGCTTGATTGCTCATCAAGTTTGAGTGTATAACGGTCATGGCAGGACCTGCAACGTTGACATTGGATGTTGCAAAAACATAATTTCAAGAATCTAAATGTCTGCTCCAGGGATTGTGAGTATATTGGAAAGACATACGGTTGTAGATTATGAATAAGCGAGGGAGGCTGAAGCGGAGGCTCTGAGTGACCATTGGATGACAGGAGACAATTTCTCTCAATTAATTTTAATCCGAAGCCTTTCCAGTGGTTGCCCAACCCGTGAATTGGCGAGCGCCATTACAGAGGCCATTATAGAGACCTTCAGGATGCATTGCATGGATTCAATCAAAGGCTGGCATGGGGCTAGGCTAGGCTGCTGGTCTGTCCAGACACAGGCAAATCATTTCTGAAATAGCCCCTTCTGGCCTAGGCCACTAAATCCAAGGGAGAAATACCCCAAACCCATCCTGGAAGTCTGAGGGTTGTGCCAAAGTGACCCCACATTTGCAAAAGGGAGTGTGTATATTTTTATGCAACCCTAAAGGTTATGATGGGATTAAATATCTAAGAGGTATTTATTATGCTGTTAGTTTACTCTATTCGTTAGGCTGACTGTTGCCCCAAATTGTCAGGTTAGGGTTAGGGTTAAGTAGTCATTTTTATCTTTGAATCTACAGGACAAGTACTAAAAGAAACTGATATGAAGGGAAACTTGTCAATATTGGCTTTGTTCTGAGGTGTTGCTTTCGCGCTGATGCACACTGTGCTCGTGGAGATGTGTGCACTAGTTGCCTGGCAAATCTTCCACAGAAAAAGTACTGGGCTTAGCACATCTGGCAGTGATTTGGTTAGTAGCACTGTCTCTCTCTGGTGGTCAATCGAAACATTCTCATCTATGTATCAGAGGATGCAAACATACCACCCCACTGTTTGCTCCAGGACACTGATTTCTGACTTCCCGACTTGGTAGCTACATCACCAATCCTGTCACAGCTTTGGTGGCCTTGCAGCACTTTCCTGAAACCTGCGTCCACTGGTCTGTTCATCTCATGCTCATTCATCATGTGTTTGCTAAGCATCTAGTTCATGGTAGGCATGCTCCTGAGTATCATAGGCATAGCTGGGAAGCTTGCTAGAATCACAGGGGACTGATTATTCTAGGGGAGAAAGGAGAACAGAAACAAGATAAAGAAGTGTCAGATCTATCAGCAGAGGTGGGACAAAGATCCACTATGGGGGAGGGGAGGTGGGACAGGAACAGAAGCTGTGTAGAAGGAAGGGGAGGGGGAGCCAAGGACACAGAGAGAACCATTGGTCCTGGATGATGAAGACCTGAGGAGGCAGGAAGGATGGAGATGCCAAAGAGGAGCAGGGAGGCCAGAGTTCTCAGCTTGCACTGAGTGAGATAGCAAACCAAGAGAGGGGCCGTTGTCAGCCACGGGAGCTCCTGTGTAAAGCCACTCAGCCCCAGCCCCAGAGAGAGACCATCTGCTTTCTGATGCTGTCACCTGGAGCTAGCAGGCTGGTCAGTTAGACTTCCAAATTGTTTCTAAAGTCTTTGCCATGGTACCTCTGAGAACAACAGGATTCATTCTCTCCTGAATCTGTGATCTAAGGAAGCCAGGAGCCCCTTCTCTTTCTCATTTGTCTTTAAGCTATAGTGTCTAAGGCTACACACAGGGACTAAGTTGTGTGACACAAAACTCGCTGTCATCTCCTACTCAGCTTCATGTGTGACAGAGAGCTTTGAGACCCCATCACAAATGACCTCTACTATGTAGTAGCCAAGAAGCCTTCTGGTCCTGACTGGGCAGAACTCAATGAAAGTAAGTAGAGAATTCTTGAGCTCAAGACCCCACTTGAGATTGCTTGGGCTGTACAGATAAGGTCAAGTTTCCAAAAGAGTGACCCTCTAAGGATGCCGAGGAGTAATACCACTTGCCTGCTGTCCCCTTGTGCCAGAGACCATTTTACCTACTGGCTTAGACTGTGACCATGAGGCTAATTACTTTACCTCCCTTGGTCATGATTTTCTCATTTGTAAAATTATATGACTGGGTTTGGCCAGTCTGAGCGGTAACTAGGCAGTGGTGAGGTTGGGGCAGAAGGTGGGCCTGGGAGGGCTTCTGGCTTTCCTGAAGGGCTTATCTTACATGACTTGAAGCTTCTGATTATCTCAAGAGGGAGGGGGAGAGGGAGGGGGAGGGAGAGAGAAGTGGTCTAGATAGAGCACACATGTGTGTGTGTACTTGTGTGTGTATTTGTATGTTTATGCACGTGTGTAACACACACATGTGTATGTCAGTGTATTCAGGGACTGCTGAGTTCACTCTGGGAATTGGGCTGGGTACAGGGAGACTATGGAAGCAGGCTGGATCCTGTGTTTCCGTACTTACCCCTCCCAATTGGCTCCTCCAGGGTTAAGGGAGGGATAAAGGAAGTAGTGGTCTGCTCTGGTTTCCCACTTGCTAATGACTGCACAGTGGCCAGGCCTGCAGTACTGTCTCTGTGAGTAAGAAGAGAAGTCCCTCTTCATTACTTCATCTGGCTCTCAACACTAACTGTCTTGATGACCATCACCAGAGCACAGAGAGTGATATTCTGCTTGGTTCAGGGATCACCATGAAGTCAGCATTATTTTTACCTAAGAATCCACCCTAAGGATCCAGGTGTGCTGCACAGGACAAAGTGGCTTGTCCTTACAAGGCATATAGTACACTTGGCTTTGAGAGTGTGGGAGAAGGGGGAGGGGCTTGTCACTGATTTGCCCTTTAACCTTTGTTCTGTTACCTAGGTGAACACACTGGCCTGGAGAGGAAGGATTTCAACTTCGGTCTTCCATATTCTCCAACAAGTATAGCTGCACATGGAGGGAGGGGGAACAGATGGGATAGTGTAGACCTACTGGGTGTATGCCTTCATTATTTTAGGAAGACCTCAGCTTCCACATGTCTCCAGACCAGAGGCCTATATCCCAGAAGTCCATTTATAACCCCATCTGTCCATTAAAACTATGCAGTATTCCAGAGGCTGAGGGCTACAGGAAGTTGGTAGCATGTCTGTGGGAATCTTATTACTTCCTCAGTACCATGGTCTCCTAACTCTTGCCCACATGACCTATCTGATATCTTGACCAATTTTCAGTTGCCAAGAAGGCCAATGAGAATTAGTCTATGAGGAGATTCAAAAGGGAGGGAGGGAGGGAAGGAGGGGGGAGGAGGAGAGATTACCAAGCAACCCTGCTCTGTAAAACAGAGGGAGATAGTGTTACACTGTTTTTACCCCAAGACGGTAGCTGCAGTTGACTGTGCAGCAACCCCCTTCCCAGGAGAACTAGGTTCCACTGCTGCCCATGAAGGGATGTCCTGAAGTCTGAAGTCTCTGGGTTGAGCCACATGGCATAGTGATGTAGAAAAACTGGTGAATATGGACCTCTTCTATTCCCAGGAACCAAGCTCTAAGAATTGCTTCAGGTCTAGGTAGAGTAAATCTCCTAAGAGAAAACCCTACCTCCATTAAGCCCTTCGGATGGCCCTGAGCCTTCACTGCATGGCTTTCAACAAGACTCGGCACCAGGACTGTCTTTTTGTGACTTTTATAAAAGCCCTTATACCTGTTAAGGTCATGGAGGGCAGCAGTACTATCAGGCTCTGCCTTCTGGGTGCCCAGATATCTGTACCAGCTGACCCACGTTGGTTGCTCCATCAATCCCAGTAGAACAAGATAGTGGCAAGTTGAACATTTTGAGTGTTGGTGTATCATTAAATGTCACCTCTAGCTGAGACGCAAGGAAGAGTGTGCTGAGCTCTACATTTTTACTTTGAATTGCTCACAGAGTCACTGTCACATATCTAGATCCAGGCTATGGCTGATGAAAGCTGTCCCCCACGTAATCTAGTGTGCTGACTATTATAATTTCATTTCCGTTGCTGTGATAAAAACACTTTGACAAAAAACAACCTGTGGAAGAAATAGTTTATTGGACTTATAAGTCTAGGATATAGCCCATCATGGAGAGTAAATCAAGGCAGGAATTCAGGTAAGCTATCCATATCCCATCAAGAGTAGAAAGAAACAAATCCATCCATGTGCCTGATTGCAATTCCACACAGCAGTACCTCCGTCCAGGGAACTTAACCTACAGCTGAGGAAGTCAACAGAAACCATGAAGGATGCTGCTTGCTAGCCAGCTCACACAGGCTTATACTCTGTTTGCTTATGTAGGTAGCCTTGGGTCACCTACATAGGGAATGGTGCCGCCCACAGTGGACTGGGCACTCCTACACTAATTAAAAGTCAAGACAATCCCCATGGACATGCCCACAGGCCAACTTGATCTAGACAAGTCCTCTACTGAAACTCTCTTCTCAGGGGATTCTCAGCTGTGGCAAGGTAACATTTAAAACTAACCAGCACAGTGGTATTCAAGCCATACAGAAATTCAAGAATTGCTGCCTGTGCTGTTACATCAGGCCTTCTGCATCTACCTGGGATAGGTGCTCTAGTTAAGAAGCTCTGATCCCTGGGGGAAGGGTCAGAGAGAGCAAGAGCGAGCAAGAGAGAGTGAGAATGAGTGTGAGAGAGAGAGAGAGAATGAGAGACCATTGACGAGGGAGTATACAGCTGTCAGATGACTGCTCTGCAAAGCAAGAAGGCAGATAGGAACCAGAGGAGGGGAGGTATCCTGTGACATCCAGGCATGTTTGGTCTAGGACAGCCTTTTGATCAGTCTTGCAAAGAGGCCCTAAGGATTGAGGGAGAGACTTTTAGAGCTGCCGGGGGATAGGGAAGGGTAGAAGCTGAGGGGTCACAGAGGAGGCCAGGTCATGGAAGGCTTTGAAGGCCATAGTAGACCTTGGCATTTACTCTGAGCAGATGCATAGGCAGTGTGTGTACTCTTGGAGCAGCAGGAAGATGACTGGTCCTATTCATGAAGCATGATTGGTGGGTGGGACGTGGGGTCTGATGAGAAGCTTTGGTGATGTATAGGGGTGAATTATGTGAGAGCATCTTAGGGGTGGCATGACCCAGGGGTGTTCTAGCAAAAGGGTTGCTCAGGTGTGTGGATGGTGGCACCCACAAAACCTACTGGTGAGTGGAAGTGGAAGAGGAGAGTCACACAAGCACTAGAGATTATCATCCAAGCACAGGAAGACAGCTTGCTTGCCTCAGATGTCACTTGGTTTCACAGAAGGGAGAAAACACACGATGTAAGCTGACCTAAAACCCAGGGTGGAACTCCCAAACTGAGCAGGACGAGTTGTAATGTCCTGATTGGCTTTCCCGGGAGTGGGGAGAGAGGGAACGAAACGGAGGCAGTGCTAGACTGGATGATGGTGTAGAGGGAGGCTGACAGACTGGACAATGGCATAGGGAGAGGATGACAGGCATGTGTAGACTGAAGGTGTCGGACTGATGCGAGAAGCTCAGAGGCCAGACTTCTCAATCTGCCATTCTGTAGTGTGGCTCCAAGCTCACCATCTTGCCAGTGTCCCCATTTTTCACCAGCGTTCTGCACAGCTACCTGGATCACCCCTGTGTGGGATCCTGTGTCTGGGGCTCCTCCACTCAGGTCTCTCTCTCCTTCAGTTGATCTCCTTATCTCTTTCACCACTAAAAATCAGAAAGTGCCCTGCCCCCAGATCCATATACTGGGTCCTTTGTACGCTCTTTGTTTAAGTCAAGGTGTCTAACCCACAGTGGTTTTTTTTTGGTTTTTCGAGACGGGGTTTCTCTGTATAGCCCTGGCTGTTGTGGAACTCACTCTGTAGACCAGGCTGACCTCGAACTCAGAAATCTACCTGCTTCTGCCTCCCGAGTGCTGGGATTAAAGGCATGCGCCAACACGGCCCGGCTTAACCCACAACTTTTAAATCACGTGATGTAGGATAGCGATGAATTGGCCCAACAAAAATTTAAACGTATTTAAAATACTATAAGATTTTTTTTTTCTTGCCAGATTTCTTTAGGGGAAGGGGTTGTGGGAGATATAGGCAATTCCTTTAGAGTTCCATTCTAAAATAAATCTCTGGGAACTGGCCAGAATTCTTGTTCTTTGTCTGGGTGTTATATGGGATTCTGGAAGGTCTGTTAGAACTCTTTCTGATTCTTTTATACCTGAACCCACCAGAGATTTTCCCCAACCCGGTGATCTGTATATGACCTTGAGTGACAGGGGTTTTTCCTGTGATGACATCAGAGACTGGAGAACCTGACTCTGTGGCCACCTCCCTGTGATTTCTGCAGGGCATCTGGCCTTAGAATGGGTTGAAGTGGGAAAAGGTAAGTGGCCAAGAGCACCTGGCCACTGGTGGCCTTCTGAGCCTCAGGCCTGTGGTACATGGCCTTTCCAGTTGTGAGTAAGTGTGTCTCAAACACTGGGGCAGGGGAAGATTCACATGCAGAATTGACAGTTATTTTAAATCGATTTGGGGGAAAATTCTCTTAATTGGTCTCAAAAGTGGGGAAAATCACAACCCCTTTGTCATATTCTACACTCGAGGAGATTGTTAAGTCACTAAGGGGGGATATATACAATCCACAGGCCTTAGCCACAAGCCTTAGACATTTAAGGCTTTCCCACTAAAAGGACATTCTACAAGAGACAATGCTGAGGAAGGTGAGAGAGGGGTCTCGTTTGTTCAAGAACTTGGGGTGCAAGAGAACAGGTACCAGGGGATGACAAGTGAACCCAGAATTCCATGTAAAAGTCCTCTACATGGGCGTTGTGGGGGTCCTTCAGTGATACAGAAACAACATCTGTCTTTCCTAAGTCTGGACATATAGACGGTCAAGGTTCTCTTTGTTTCTGAGTGAAATTGTAGCAGACACACAGAGACTCTCCCAACATCTTCACTTGAAGACTGCGTTGTCCTATACTTTATGACATCACAAGTCCTCAGTGAAAAGCAGAGAAGTCTCGTGTGCTCAACAGGGATCTGCTGAGAAAGATGGGAAATGGCAAGGGCTTCTTCTACCTGCCTGGAAGGGAGGGAGGACTCGAACTGTCTGTCTTTCACAGATACTCTAAGCACAGTAGAAGAAAGCTGAGGGTCTGGGACCTGGGTCAAATAGCCAAAGCCATTACCCTGGGCCGCTGCTGTGAGATTTGTCGGTTCGACTTCATCAATCCTCTCTCTCCCTATCATCGATTCCAACTTCTATTTAGAAAACAAATGGCATTAGCCAACTGTCAGGCTCCACTAGATTCTTCCTCGCATCTTCATTCCTGTGTCTGCTGCCATCTGGAGGGAGAGGAAGAAATCAGTCTTTGCTCTTTGCTGGGTGAAGTCCATGGGATAGTTTTAGTTTGCAGAGTGGCAGCCTGGAGATCCCTAGTGCCCCCTCAGAGATGCGAACTTACATCCATCTAAAGTTGCTGGAAACCGCTCTGAGGGAAGAAATGAGTGGAGAGTAAAAAGAAGGAGCAGCGAGCACGTGAGCGAGCGGGCATAGATGCATGAAGGGTGGACTGGGAAGATGGAGTAAGCAAACACACAATAAACATGTGAACACAGAAATGAAGGGATGCTTGCCTTCCGGGAAAGCTAAGTCCAGCAGCAGCTCATCCCTGGGTGGAGGCTGTGCAGGTCAAACAGAGGAAAGCTCCCAGCCTGCTTTCCATGGACGTAAGAGCAGGTGAGGTCTGGGGAGGGGCCAGTTTTGAATGGTCTTCCTGCTGCAGCTCAGGAGTGTCTTAGGAATTATGTATGGCAGGTATATTGGAAGGATATGGCCCTCCTGGTGCCGATGTCTACATGAAGATATGCTATGGGTATGCAGGCTATAGGGCCTGGCAGAACCATTGATTTCTCTGACACTGGCGTGTTTCACTGGGAAGCTGTGAGGAGGTGTGTCGGGGGGCGTGTGTTGCACATGAACTCAGGCTGTCAGTGATTCCATATAAAAAGCAGCGTGAATGCACACCCAGTCATCTCAAAAGCATCTCTCTTGATTGGTGCCTGTAGCCCATGTTTCTCAGTATAGCGATCCATACCCTGGATTCTGCATTTGGGAAAAGTGTGAACAAATCATCTTGGTTTGTTGGTTTGTTTTTGCCTTTGGGGGCAGAGTCTGGCTATGTAACCCAGGCTAGCCTCAAATACAAACCCTCCTGTTTCCGGCTCCCAAGTGCTGGGATGAGAGGCATGTGCCACCAGGTCCTTTAGACATCTGTTCTTGAGGGAGAGCTCCAAAGGTCATCCCTTCATTTCTGTGTTCACATGCTTGTGTGTTCGCTTACTCCGTCTATGGCTGTGATGTGACTAGCTGCCTGAAGGTCCTGCCTTGCCTTCCTCACATTGATGGGTCTGTAAATTTAACACAGTTACTGGAAATGAAACTAAAATAGAGGTTAATGAATGCACACCTAAAATAGAGAAGGCAAGTTCACGCGTGCATGTGTGCCAAGATGGTCTGTGTGAGCCCCCTGGGAAGACAACCTTCAGCTGAGACCTTGGACATGACAGACAGTTTTGGGTGGAGGATTAATAAGTGATTGACCTTTGGAAAGGTATATTCCATTTCCCTGGATGGCAGAGCTGTGTGTACAGAGGTAGAGGCACAGGGCAGGAGGCTGTTATCAGAAATCTAGTGGAGAATGTGTTGGTTTGCAAAACGAAAGTAACATGGAAGTGATGTGAAGCTGTCCAGTTGTCCTGGCTGGTTTTGTGTGTCAACTTGACACAGCTGGAGTTAGCACAGATCAAGGAGCCTCCCTTGAGGAAATGCCTCCATGAGATCCAGCTGTAAGGCATTTTCTCAATTAGTGATCAAGGGGGGAGGGCCCAGCACATTGTGGGTGGAGCCATCCCTGGGCTGGTAGTCCTGGGTTCTATAAGAAAGCAAACCCAGAAAGCCATTGGGAGCAAGCTAGTAAGCAGAACCCCTCTGCATCAGCTCCTGCCTCCAGGTTCCTACCCTGTGTGAGTTCCTGTCCTGACTCCCTTTGGTGATGAACAGCAATGTGGAAGTGTAAGCTGAATAAACCCTTTCCTCCCTGACTTGCTTCTTGGTCATAATGTTTGTGCAGGAATAGAAACCTTGACTAAGACACCAGTTCTGAGTATAACTCATGCAATTTGATGACGGGCTGGAAGGGCAGGGAGAGAAAGTCCTTCACAGTTGATGCCTAGCATCCAGGTCTTAGCAGACAGCAGGGATCTAAGGGACGAAAGCAGAGGGAAGTCGCTGATTGGGTAGTGGGTTGGGCAGCTCGTTCCTTTATGAAGAGTTTTGTGCCTTGTGGCACAAAAATGAAGAGAAACTGCAGAGACAGGCAGATGATGGAAACAGTCAATCTGCATCCTATGGCACAGAATGAAACTGGTTAAGAAATTGGTAGGGTTAGGAATAGAGATACCACACAGGTAGACTGAGCTCACAGGGACCAGAGCTGCAGATGAGAAGTGATCTAGGAGTCTATATGTTCTTCTGACGAGGTTGTCCACACAGTTGAGGCCACTGGGATATCCTGACAAGTGCTGAAGATGCTTTTTCTGAGGCTTTGAGGGTCAGGTGGGAATTGACCAGCCTGTAGGACCCCTTCTGTATCCTCTGATGGTGGGTTCATTTCAAGGGAAACATGCAAGTCCCCATGACTCCATGTCTGTCTTCCTGTTTACAAATTCTCTCTTCAGCTATGTCTAATCCACTGTGGAACCTATGCACTGATTATTACTTGCTTATTTAACGGATTGATTTGGTTTGGTTTTAAGTCTCCCTGGTCTTCTGGAATAGTTTCTGTACCTTGCGTATGTTTTCATGGTTTCACTTAGTCTTCAAGTATGACGAACTCATGTTTATTTATTTAAAACTCCACTGAATACTGTACCTTGTGTTTCCATTTCTGAATTACCAGCGTGACAGAGTCTACTCTCTGTAGTTTGGAATTTCTGCCATCTCCTCATGACACTCCTACAGAGGTGTCTATCTATGGGGCTCCAAGAGACATGAGTAGGAGTTATATATTTATCCACAAATCATCTCTAGTTTGGTTTTCCAAGCATTCATGAGGGCTGACATCTGACATGTTCAACCTTCATGTTTAGTTTATATCTTAGGGCTAGCCTTAACTACGATTTTCTAGGGAGGAACCAGATGCTATTTTTGACTACACACTCCTTCCTCTTACCTCCTGGGGGTCAACAATTCCCCCAGGACAGCAAGCATGCCCAACCATAGAGCTTCCAAGCCTGCTTCTAGCAAAGCATTTGGAAGCGCTCGGAAGCACCTAACACTTTCCGTTTGTCTGGTGGCAGTTTTTAACCCTCTGCACTATAATTAATGCCAGAGGAAGCATTTATCCTTCCAGTTGCTTTGGCATCACTATAGTTTATTATAGACTCCCAATATGTATTGAGGTGGTAAGTAGGCATGCAGGCCACATAACTGTAGCAGTTTGTACTGTTCCCTGCTGCAGCCTGGCAGGCTGCTTCATTTACTTCTTCTCAAGGACCTTCTGACACACCACAGATGTGTCTACACACAGAGACATGATGATGTGTCTACACACAGACATGATGATGTGTCTACACA
>JADRCH010000244.1:866831-889500 GCA_019843965.1 Rhynchomys soricoides
GATGATGTGTCTACACACACAGACATGATGATGTGTCTACACACAGAGACATGATGATGTGTCTACACACAGAGACATGATGATGTGTCTACACACACAGACATGATGATGTGTTTACACACAGAGACATGATGATGTGTCTACACACACAGACATGATGATGTGTCTACACACACAGAGACATGATGATGTGTCTACACACACAGACAGACATGATGTATCTACACACAGACAGACATGATGTATCTACACACAGACAGACATGATGTATCTATACACACAGACAGACATGATGTATCTATACACACAGACAGACATGATGTATCTACATACAGACAGACATGATGTATCTACACACACACAGACATGTTTGTCTACACACCCAGATAGACAGGATGAATCTACACACACAGACTTGTATGTATCTACACACAGAGACATGATGTATCTACACACATACACATGTATCTACATACACTGTGCATGTTTAGATCTCAGGTACATGAGAGTAGCACAGTAGGTCATCTACATTTCTGTCTGGCGGACTACAGACTCTCTCAAGTGAGGGTGTTTTGAGAGGAGATAGCCAAAATAACACAGGGGCCTTGGAGAGCAGACCTGTCCCTTCACACCACTGGCTTGTGTTTGGGAAATTTTTGCTTCTCATTTTCCCTCTAGAGCAGTGGTTCTCAACCTTCAGAACGCTGGGACCCTTTGATACAGTTCCTCATGTTGTGGTGATCCCCAACCATAGAATTATTTCATTGCTACTTCATAACTGTACTTTTGCTACTGTTATGAATCATAATATGAATATCTGATATGCAGGATACCGTGTGGAAGGGTCCTTCAGCCACCAAAGGGGTCACAACCCACAGGTTCAGTGGTTCCCAATGAGCTAGCTACCCTTCCTCAAAACTTCTTCACGTTTACAGCACAGCTGCCTACCAGCCAGGTGACACGTTCTCTGCTGAATCCTCCGTTTAGTCCTTGTTGACATCTCAAATGGACTTGAAGAATGTTGACAGACACTTGAGAATGTGTATAACCTCTAAATGTCACAGTCCGTTATCTGGCAGGCGTCTTTATCTGCTATTTGCTGCCACCTAGTGGTTCACAGACGCATAGGCCGCATTACATAGTCTGTAATTGCTCCCAATCTGAGGACACGTAACAACTGGGTAATTACAAGCCCGGTCTGCCTGGGTCCGCCCTCCCTCTGTGTTGGTATCCTTCCCTAAATTATTCCTTTGCTGTATCCAGTTACCCCTCAAGCTCCCTCAGTTTAGGATGTGTGTAATAATTGCCTCAACAGAGCCCAGACCAGGGTGGTTTTCAGTTAATCACATCTGTTACTCAGGCTCATGTCTGGGCTCCTCCTTCGGTGTTTCAAAGGACACTTTACTTAAACGTCCCAGTAGCATCAGGAACACACAGTTCACATCATCCGAGGTTTCCGCATGTGATTTGAACAAACACAAGTGGTTCAAGCTGACTGAAGGGCTATGTGCAGGTAGTTTAAAAACCAGAGCTGCGGTTGAAACTTTCAGTTGGCTGACGCAACAGGAGAGGCAGTGCCAGCCTGCTGTCGCCCAGCTCTGAGACTATGGGAGGATCACATTATTGTGCCCCTGTCAGAGGCTTTCATGGAGCAGATACCGGCGCCCTGGTAATCAGGACATATTTTGGGTGGAAGGTTTTGTGGACGGGTTACTGTCCTTATCTCTCCACTGGGAGTCTTGCCTGGCTACAGAAAGTAGCCACTTCAGGATCCATGTCCCCCACTGATAGAAGTCTCAGGTAGTCTCCCCAATAGACCCCTCGGGGTCTCTCCTATCCCAGGTCTCTGGCAAGTCCTAGAGATTGTCCCTCCTCCATTTCCCTTCTCTCCCCTCTTCGCCTTACATCTAACCCCCTGCTTCTCCTGATCCACCTCCCTCCTCCCCCAACCCCTCCCCTCTTCTTTCAACAAACCCTTCTTCATGGGATTATGCCATTGGGCAGCATTTTTCACTAGTAATTTGCATTTTTTGTAGCAAGAAGAGACAATATACAAATGGGATAGGCAGGGAATGAGCAGAGCTGCCTTGTGTAGGTCTGTGTCGCTGAATACACTCCCTCATGCCCACACTCAACTGTTCCCCGCCTCAGGGGAACTAAGGCAACCACAAGAACCAGACGGCTTGTTTTGTGCCACAGTTTGTGCTGCTGGCTTGCTGGATTGAGTTTGGATGGCTTTCTGATTTTTCAGAAATGAATTGAAACATCCAATTCCTATTATCCAAAGTATTATTGCCCGCTGTTCTGGTTTAGCAGAGAATAGGAAATTCACCAATGAGCAAAGACCTTATTGCGGCTTCTGGAATGTTCTATAAACACAACCACCTCGACCTTTTAGGACGACAGCTTCATTTACTCTTTCCCCCATTTTCTGGTAGAAAAGTGGCTTTTGTGGTTTAAGAAACCTAAAGAGAAGTGGATGAGGGCTTCTCGCACATTGTCAGAAGCCATTGTGAAATGGAGGGGTTGTGAGCTAAGTGTGAACGCATGAGAGGCATTCAGATGAAATCCCCTCAAAATACGCACTGTTCTAAAAGAACAGGAGAAAGTCATTGGCAAATGTGGGTTGGGGTTTCCCAGGCCCAGAATGGCATGCCGTACTTTGCTGGTCTGAACCAGTGGCCCAGCTGACCCTATTCCCCATGAGGAGTCTCCACAGGGGAGGAATTACAGCTAACTTACACCAGAGAACAGTGGCATCATAGCACATCAGAAGCCTTGGGTGAGGCTAGGGCAGGAGTGGGTGCGGGTGGACACCTGGCAGCCATACATTTTCAGAAAGCCAGAAGGATTCCTTTGAATAGAAAATTTGAGTGTTCAGGACAAAATGTGAAGACATGTCTACGTCACACAGAAGCCAACATTATTGATTTTGCAGTGGGATACAGTCCAACTGGGAAGAGGAATACATTCACGTAGGTTCCAGCCTGCGCCCGGTACCACATCCTATGGGTCAGGGTCCAGACACTCCTCACCAGAATATGGACAGGAGGCACTTGCAAATGTCTGACGTGCACCCATCTTGCCAAGTCTGGGAAGGTATGGAGAATACTCTGGTGTTGGGTCCAAATGCTTAGGGAGCTGCCCCCAAGCTCACATACTTGAAGTCACAGCTAGAATACCTATTTTTGCTAGAATCAGGCCATATGAGGTTCTTTCTTTCTGAGTGATCAATAGGAGAATTACCCACACTCCTGTGACTATGCTGAGGTGAGTTGTAGAAGAATTGGGTATGTGTTAAGCCATCACTTTTTTCTTAATTTCTGGAATATGTCTAACCAACCAACTCTTTCTTGATGAGAATCCAGTCAGCCAGGGTCGACTTCATCTGTTCACAGTGTTTCCTAGAGGAATAATCCCGTCTGCCTGGGGAGGATAATCTGTGCAGGCTAAATGAGGTAAGGCATAAGGCCTGAGCTCTGCCACTGCCAGGTGGAAGCTACTGGAGTCTATTGAAGTTTCCCTGAGTTTAAAGAAGGTGAGGGAGGGAGCTAGACATTTCATTCTGGGCACTTTAAAGAGTCAGACTGACTGAACTGCAGTCCAACTCTTTGATTTGACTAAATGACCCAGGGGGGAGACCCAGAGCAGCTATCTGTCCTGATACACCCCTGTCCTGTGGAGATCCCAGGCACACACACAGCCCAACCAAGGCTTTCAAAGAGTCAGAGGAGACAAATTTATTTACCAAATGCCACGTGAGGTATAGACCCAGCAGCTGACCCCAATAATCCCAGCAATTCATCACAGCTTTTTCTTTTAGCTGTGAAAACTTCACACATTTCTTCTTCTTCTTCCTTTTCTTCTTCCTTTTCCTCTTCCTCCTCTTCCTCCTGTTCTTCCACCTCTTCCTCCTCTTCCTCCTCCTCCTCTTCTTCTTCTTCTTCTTCTTCTTCTTCTTCTTCTTCTTCTTCTTCTTCTTCTTCTCTCTCTCTCTCTCTCTCTCTCTCTCTCTCTCTCTCTCTCTCTCCCCCCCTCCTTCTCCCTCTCTCCCCTGTCCCCAACCTCTGTATTTTGTTTCCTGTTCTCCACTAGGGAACTAATTACCAGTTTCATATTAACTAAAATGCCAATGTCTCTACTGATCCAATTATTGGATCAAATCCCTCATTTCCTTTTGAGGTGGGTAGATGAGGAAGTAAGCTCGGCTCAGCTGCCTTTGGGGATGCTGGGTCTACTGCAGCCTTTCGGGCTTCCAACATCCCTGTGAGTCAGTTGGACCACTGAGAGTCTTGTGAAATATTTTTAGTGGACTTAAATGTCTATTTTAGGTTTTCCCTCTCATCCTCAGTTTCTGTAGCAAACACTTAGGACTGTGCAGATCTTGGCAAAATCGCACTGGAGGATGTATAAACGAATGCTATTTTACCATTTATCTCCAACTTGGCATACAATTCATAGATTTTAAAATTGCTTTGAGACCATCTAACAATCATTTCTGCTCATACTGTTCTGAAAAGCCAGCTACTGTCATCTTTATCTTGTGCTGAAGGAGAGATGAATTCATAGAATAAACTCAAGCCCTTCAGAGTTGACAGTCAGCTTTGAGGATCAAGCTACGTGTCCGGCTTGCTTTTGCGAATGATTCTGCTTTCCTATTAGGTTCTTGTCATCAGTGAGAATGAATGTGTTTCTAAGGATGAGAGTGTACATTAGACATTTTAAACTTATTTAGCTTGGGTGGGGACACTCAGGTGCTGTGGCACCTGTGTGGAGGTCGGAGGACATCCTGCAACAGTTGATGCTCTTAACTGTTCCCCCCTCCACACCTGTAAAACAGAATTTGGAGAAGACAAAACGAGAGATCTCAATGCAATAACTGTGACACTGGCCATCCACCTATGACATGCGACCGTGGTTAACTGAAACCTTCATCAGCACTCCCTGAGCAGGGATCCAGTGACGCTGATGGGTTGGTCATCGCAGTAATGGCACGGCATGCTTAATTTTCCCACAAAATGCTCAGCACTCTGAGTCTTTGCCATGGTCTCTAGGAATTCCAACATCCCCGTGTGTCAGTTGGACCACCGAGGGCGAGGGTGGAGGGGCAACAGGAATATAGGCTTCTCTGGTGGTTTGTATTTGTGGTGGTTTAACTGTGACACACATGCACACACACACAGGCACACACCTGTGTATGTACACACACAGGCACACATGCACATACTCCCATGATTCCTCCTAGGCTCCTGTACTTTAACCCCTTGGCCTCTGCTAGTGGTGCAGTTTGGGAACGTTGTGGAATATGTAGGAGGTGGGGTCTCACTGGAGGAAGTGGGTTAATGGCTGTGGCCTTGAAGCTTTATAGCTGGCTCTGCTTTCTGCTCACTCTCTGCCCTCTGAATGTGGACACCCTGTGGCCTCAGCCTTCTTCTACCAACCTACTTTCACTGCCATCTGCCAGGTCTTGACCACCATGATGGACTGCATCAGAAAGGCCAGAATAAGTCCTTTCTCTGAGTAGATTTTGTCAGATATTTTATCAAAGCAATGAAAATTAAAAAAAGAGGCCTTATTATGTTATAGAAGAAAAACAGGAAAATCTTCATCAATTTTACAAAACAGAACTTAAAACATGTGTGTACTTGGGACTCCAAACAATTATCTTTTTTAAAAAAAAAAAGAAGAAGAAAATGAACAGCCTACTTACTCTCAGATGTTTGCGTGTTTTCTTCATTGTGTTTCAGTGAATTGGAGAGCAATGTGAGGAAGGAAACGTCTTGTTTTTATCATGCAGACTTAGGGAACCACATGTTTGTTTTTGCATCTAAGTTTAAAATGAGTCCATGACATTTAAAAACACATATGATTCTATAACAAGAACTTTATGTCAAACTCAAACATTGAGCCTAATCCCAAGTAAGATTTTTTTTTTTTTTGAGCTAAAAAAGTCTCTTTAAATAAAACACAGAGCCCAGGTTTTCTGTAAAGGAAAGCCAGATTGTCAAAGTTAAGACAGTAGGTTAGGTCCCTCAAGGGGACTTCAGAAAACAATTCAAGAAGTGACTGCTGCCTTCACAGATGTCCAGATGTTTTCAGAGCGAGTGACAAGCTATCCTTGTGGAGCCCAGTCCCAAAGGAACCATCTCCCTATGGACTTTGTCTTGCTTCCCTGAGCTGTCTTCCCAGCTTCATGTTGCTTTGGATCTCTCCAGAGTTCATCAGCCTTTAGTGATGGAATTCAGAGAACAGTTATTTGAAGGACAAGAATTTAAACAAAGCAGATGTGGTGGGCTTGAATGAGAATGGCCCCCATGGGCTCATATATTTAAATGCCAAGAGTTCCTAGCTGATGGAAGTGTTTGGGAAGGATTAGGAGGTGTGGCCTTGTTGGAGGAAGTGTGGCCTCGTTGGAGGAGGTGTGGCCTTGTTGGAGGAGGTGTGTCACTGGAGTGAGCTTTGAAATTTCAAAAGCCCATGCCATTCTAAGTTAGTTCTCTATTTTCTTGAGACTTGAGCTCCGCCTGCTGCCGTGATCTCCACCATGTTGGTTGTGGATGTTCACCCTCTGGAACTGTGAGCCCCTAATTAAATGTTTTCTTTTAGAAGTTGTCTTGGTCATGGTGTTTTCTCACCACAAAAGAAAAGGAAGTGAGACAGCTGGGTTTTTAGACAGCTTCTTTCCTGAGTATAGAACTCATTGAAGACTGATTCTTTGGTGTAGGGGACTAGATGTCCTGCTGCACCCTGTTTCTGCCTCCCCTATGAGTACCCCAATGCCAAGAAACAAGTAATATGTGATCCTGAGGAAAAGCTCCTTTTCTTAGCACAGGAAAGGTTTGATCACCCACACTTTTTTCTGGAGGTAAACAATCCCTATCTTGGTACTGTAGTCGGGCCTGGCATGAGAGGCCCAGCTTTCCTGGGATGGGTCCTGGGCATCTGGATTAAACATGGTTCTGTTTAGTGTCTTCCATGGCTTTTCATCCCCTTGAGTTATAGTCTCTCCCCCCCCCCCCTTGCTGGGGAGATCACCCCATGCCATGACATGCTTTTATGAAAGCATAGTTTCTTTCAGCAATCCACCAACAAATGCTTCCTTGCCTTTACTCTGAGCCACTCTCTGTGGCTGAAGGAACCTCATACCCATGGTCATTTGGTTCTAGGGCTTGGCTGGTCATCACCTGTACTGCTTGGGTAGAAGATTTATTTACAAGAAAGGGAGAACAGAAGTGAGAGGGAAGAGAGTGCACATCTGTGGCCCTTTCCAATATGGACAGTGGGCATTTGTGCCCCTCTAATAGAGAATAATTCCTTGCTCTACAGTGCAATGATAAGTCCTGACCCCAGCACTGCAAAGGTGGGCTGCAGGGAGGCAGAACTTCTTGGCAGACCTTCTAAGGTGGAGTACCTCATCTAAAATTGCTGGGGCCACAAGTGATTTGCTATGGGATTTTCTCCCTGCCTTATATTGCTTACATGCAATGCAGTATCTTAAGTATGGGACCCTGGGCTAAATGCAAGACTCATCAAAGCTGCACACATTCCTGAACACAGCCCTGAGGTGACTTCATCCAGTTTTCTGTGCATCTGTGGCACAACTGCTGTTCTTCTTGAGGTCTTCTGTGGGGTTTTTCTTTTCTTTTTAAAGATTTATTATATATATATATATATATATATATATATATATATATATATATATATACTGTAGCTGTCTTCAGACACACCAGAAGAGGGCATTGGATCCCATTACAGATGGTTGTGAGCCACCATGTGGTTGTTGAGAATTGAACTCAAGACCTTTGGAAAAGCAGCCAGTGCTCTTAACCTTCTGTGGGGCTTTTTCACATGCCGAATTGTATTGGTGCTTAATGGTTACAGATGCTCCGCCTCTGGTGGCCACTGAAGGAAGGGATGCTCTCTTCATTTGAACTTATGAGATGTGTGGGTCATAGACTGCATAAATAACGTGTATGCTACAAATATATTGATGAGAGAGGGAAGCAACCCAGTAGGAGTATGTAGTAAGTTTCCTGGTGGCATTGCCTGGCCTGTACTGGGACCACCCTGGTTGGGAGTCTGTGTGGGCAGAAACTGGAGACTAGGTGTGCAGAACAGCACCAACGGGTGTTAGCCATTGCTCTGATGTCTATCCTAGGCCTCCCAGCTTCTCTGAACATGCCAGAGTCACTCTGAGAACAGGCAGCACTGGCCAGACTCTCAACATTTGCCTTCCACCTCTGGCTGCATCCCAGTCAGGTGTGGTTTCTCTCCTCTGTTGCTGGACCTCCCCAGTTCTCTTCTACTCCTGTTTCCTTGGCTCATCTACTCCTTCTGTCTCCTGCCACATCATTCCCTGGGTCCTATGCCATCAGCTATGGGCATAACTCGAGGGGCCTTCCCTGAGCTGCTTCTCTTCCCTGTCTTTCTTTCCTGCAGAACACTGAGAATGTAGTGAAAGTCTCACATCCAAATGTCGGCCTTCTCTTTTGGTAATCTTGTGCCTTGCTGTGCAGTTAGCATCATAGGCTAGTGTTTCTTCTGTCATATATCCCATTAAAGTAATTTTCTGTTCTTGAGAAATTTCTATTTACCCCTTTTTGTTATTACATTGTATTATATTGCTATGTATATAATTTTTTTATATTTTTGAAAACTTTTTTTTTGTACTTATCAGTAACATGTTCTACAGATATCCAGTATTCCTGTCATCTCTGTGGCTCTGGAATTTCTAACACAGCCTCACTTCTAAGACGTTACATGTTAGACTCCTGACTTGGGGACTTGTGGTCACCTATTTGTTCCTATTTTTACTTATTCGCAACAGCATTAATAAGAGTTCATTTTAGTTCTTCATTTACAGAGATCCCAGCCATAAGCACACATCTGTAGTTGTCTCTTTCCTGCACTGTAGAGCTGTCGTGTGTGTGTTTTATATTATCCATAATCACTTTGGTTTATTGTTCCATGGGGAGGGGTGCACGTTATGGCTGACTCTTAGATGATGAAGCAGTAGTCAGAAAAAATGAGCTTAAACAAGTCGAGTTACTCTGTGCAAGAAGATGCTGACTCAAAAGGAGAGAGAAAAAGCAAACAACCAACAAAAACGAGTGTATTGTATCATATTGCGTGAGATAGTCAGCATAGTTTATGCCTGTTTGGTCTGGGCATTGTCTGCCAGCATAAAATGGAATGTAGGCAGCTCTCTATCAGAGGAGCTGCAGCCCTCTCTTCCTTGTAAAGTAAAGCTGACTCTCTGGGCATTAGCTCCAAAACTCCATTTTCGCATGGGGCTTTGTTGAAGACTCTCTTTAGTAATGAAGGCAGTTTCTTCTTATATACACTGTGAGGCTCGGTGCTGGAAGGCTAAGAGTATCAAAACCCAAAGCTGGCAAGCACAGGGGGAGAACATGGTCTGGCCCACAATGCCCCAGAAGTGTCACTGGTCCTAGCGACTGAGGTTGATTCTCTGTTAAGAGCAGTACCTGGCAGAGCGCAGCTCTGTCCATTACTGAAGATGCTGAGCTTGCTCAAAACTGCCAGAAGCTGAGATTCGTTCACTGTGTATCACTAACTAGGCCAGCAAAGCTGGGGTTTGGGCCCCATCAGAGCATAAAGCTCAGCAAAAGGCAAGTGGGGGATAGACGGAGCTGGCTTTGCCATCGGAGGCAGCTGTCCTGGCCAATGCGTCAATGTTTGCTGAGCTTCTGGCCATTTGAGTACAAACTTCTGAGAGTTCATCCTCACCGTGTCCTTGAACTTGTGAGAATCATGGGGTGTCCCTCTCCTGTTCACACTCTGCCCAAATAGACTCTGGACCTGCAAACCTATGAAGAATAGTGCCCAGGGTGAGATGCTGCCCATGAGTCAGCCATGCCTGGCCTTCTCTGGTCTCTCTCTGCCCTTCAGATTGCTTGCCCCATCCATGATGTCTCTTGACTTTATGACACACAGGAATCGGGGCCACTTAAATGACACAAGACATACTCAGGGTACTTAGGGAAAAATCCTCAGATGATTTTTAGATGCGTGAGGAGATTCTTAATAACATGCAAGCATGTTTCTGAGTTCATATAGAAAAATAATTTTTGGTTCTCTCCTTTGTTAAATGCACCTCCCTCAGTACGGAGGCAGGGGTAGGTGGACAGTGGAACACATGTAGTTGGTGTCACAGTTGGTGCCTGGAGAATCCAGCCCAAGCCTCTGCTGTCATAGACATTGTTTAACCTGTGTTTCCTGGAGCACAACTCCCCAGTTCCAATCAGGACCTCCTCCAATTGCTTGTCCACCTTCTGGAATGTTCAGTCTCACGCTGCCACTATGGTGGTGTTTCTTCGCCTCTCACATGGAGAAGCCCATACTAAGCTTAGTGTCTGGCTCCTGTAGTGATGTGGGCAAATGGGAATGAAAGGTGTGATAATGGGGAGGGGCAGAGAGGAATGACCAGAATTTGTTTCCTGACACAGACAACACCAGAATGAACCAACCCTGTGACCTCAGTGATCCTGAGTGACTATTCTCTTTTGCCTGAAGGCATGATAACAGGCCACAGTGACCTATGGTTTCCCAAACATGCTGCTGGATGCCAGAACCTACAAAGCATGTTTTAAAAGCACTTATGCATGATATAATCAGCCTTATGTGTATTTTGTTATATTCGGGAGAGGAATCACCCTGTTGCTATCTGCTAACTTGAGCCACCCAGCTCAGTGGCTTAGCACATCCAGCCATGTGCTCTACACCAGAGCCAGCTCAGACAGTCCCAGTACCAGATGGTCTCTGTTTGAACTCTCTAGGGAGGTGGGACTTTACCTCTGGGGGAAATGTGTTGCAGGAAGGGAGACCACCGTGCATACTGGCTTGGAATGTGCACTTCCCACATTTGCTGCAGAACCTGGATACCTGAAGTAGATGGCATAGCAGGTATCACTCCCTTCATTAATAACCCTTGTCTCTCAATGGTGATATATCTTTGAAAAAAAAATCTCATTTTTCTAGAACGTATGTATGCATTCTTTCCCTCTCCTTTTTGAGGGAACAGCCACACTGGTCTCAAAATTGCCACAGAGCTAAGGATAAATTTGAACTTCTCATTTTCCTGCCTCTACCTTCCAAGTGCTGGATTACGGGCTTGTGTTGCCATGTTCATTTTTGCTGGGGACCAGCCTGGGCTGAGGGCAGGGCTTGGAGCAGGTGGATGCAGGAGTGGCGAGGCAAACGGGCCTCCCTTTGGAAAGCCCTAATGAAATTGTTTCTTCTCAAATATTAGTTATGGGATATGATCCCCCCTAAAAGGATTAGTAAAAGATGGTCAAGGAAGATTATTTCCAGTAGAACCTATGAACAAGCAGAATTGACAGGACATGTGGTATCAATTTTTAAAATTGGGGCCATTGCAGAACAGCTGACCCTGTAACCTGGAGGTCCAATGATCCTGTCTGGGTGGAGCAACAGCCCCTAACCCAAGAAAAACATCCAGGCAGCAGAAGCTCCATTTCAAGAGCAGTTAGATGCAGGCCATAGTGAACTTACAATAAGTCCTTGGAATACTTCAATTTTTATTATTAAGGAAAAAATCAGGAAAATGGAAATTGTTACAGGACCTCATAAACATTTATCAGACTATGGAAACCATAGGAGCCCTTCAGCCTGGTCTCCCTTCTCCTGCTATGATCCCCAAAGGACATATAATATAATAGCTATAGATTTGAAAGACTGTTTTATTTCCCTCAAATTCTCTGTCTCCTACTTACTAATAACATTCATTAATGATCTAGATGTATATCTAGTAATAAATTCTAAGAAAGATTTGATTTTTCTTCATAACTCTTTTTCCAGGGAACTTTCATTAATTGATTCTTGCTTGCACCAGCTCTTGTGATCCCAGTTCTAGCTTTCGGAGGAGGCCTTAAACAGCGAGAAATATAAGTAGAAACAAAAGGTACGTAGCAAATTTCTACCAAGGGCAGTGAAGGGTCCGTCCAGGTCATCTAAGCACTGGAACCTTGTCAAACAACTCCTTCAGGACGCTTGGCACCACCACATTTGATGTGGTGCTGGGGGCTTCATGCATGCTAGGCAAGCACTTTGCTCACTGAGCTGTGTCCCCAGGCCCGTAGTATGTATTTCCAGAACACCTCTGTCTGAAGCCTTTATTAACTTGAAATAAGCTACCTTCCCTTTCTGCTTCTTGCAGTCATAGAGCTCAAACATCACTTCCTGAGTGATGAAACCTTCCTAGCTTTCAGCCCCCAGAGAGTGTCCTCAGAGTCCACAAAGCTCCCTTGGGATCGGGAATAACTCGATAGGGAAGTCCCTATTAGCCTATGGTATGCACTGAGTGCTCAGTGAGCAACCCGTTACATGTCCCATGTAGAGCACCTGTGGAGGTGGGTAGCTGAGACCCCGTGTTCCAATGAGAAGACTCCTTTTCTGAGATGAGATGGACTCAGGTGGTTCCAAGTCAACAAGTATGGGGCAGTTTGTGGACAACCATCAGTGAAACCCAATGAGTGCAAATACAGCATGGTCATAGCCTTGGCCCCATCTCAGTGTGTAGGGGTGATGGCTGTGCAGGTGAGCATAGAGATACAGACACTATGTCATCTCTGCCAAATAAATACAAGTTTTCTCTCTAATCTACCTATTCACTATCTTTCTGCCCCAACACATGTGCATGCATACACACAGAAAGACAGATGACCGAAAGATGTTTAGAATCCGAAAAAGCAATCTTGAGTCTTTTAAAAACAGCTTCAGCTGTTGAAAATGAATTTGAGGGCCTGTGGAGACCCATGGCTGTGTGCTCTGAAGTGCTCTGAACCTGCCTTTGGACACAGCCAGTGTTGTAGTTATATACCATGCCACTTCCAGCAGTGACCAGCAGGGGGCACCCACTACTCAGAACTGTAACCTCCCATTTCCTTCCAGTCAGAATGAAGAAAAAGCAAGCAGATTACACTACAAATCTACACACTATATATAGGGAGGTTCAACAACTTCGAAGCTAGTTAACGTGTATCATTTTTACAGAACGTGAGGGGCAGACCAGCTGTACCAGCTATGATAATTCTCCTACAAAGACACTCCTGGATCAAATCAGAAGGATCTACTTCCTTGATTTCTTTGGGCTGTTGCCTACATTCAGGGAATTTAAAAGACCAGGAGTCTCATAAAACATTCAGGCAATTACTGCTCTCATGCTGTGCTGCTGTGTGGGCTGATTGTGTTGGGTAGACGGAGGAGGGCAGACTTGCCTGTGCTTCTCCAGTATTTCCAACTGTACCAGGGTCCCATCTTCCCCGCTACTGTCTGTTCTCAGAGCCAAGAAAGCAGAACACATCACCCAGGGATGCACAGAGACTGCAAACACTGTGCAGGTGATCAACACAGACACTTTGTAACATTTCCTGGGACTAAATGAGAAGCTGGCATAAGATTTCATGTAACCCACCAGTCACAATAAGTAATTGGAAAGTAACATCTTTGTGTCATGGGAATGAATGGCCCTTGGACCAGTCTGTTATCCCTGATACCTGCTGCTGACCTTTGACCCCAGTGCCAGGCAGACAACAGCTCAGGAAGGAGCAATCCTGTTCTTCACAGTCAGTGTTTGTGGCCCAGGATAAATCTCAGGCTTTTAAGGAAAAAGTCAACATTTTGCTGACTTAAACCAGTCACCATGAACTTGATTTTTGCAGTGTTTAATGACACAGTGCATCTGTGACATGGTTGGGAGTGGTGTCCCTGAAGTGACATTTTATGTTATGTGCTTCAACAACCAGGACTTCCCAGAGACCCACGTGTGAACTACACATTGGAGATGTGGAGAGCTTCTGTTAGGCACGTGGGGTTTTAATGAACTACAGAACACCAGGGTGGTGAGGATGGTTTCTGACTCCCCCTCATCCATCTGCTACAAAGCTGCCACCGGCAGACTGCATGTCGCATCAAAGAATTCCCACAATTCCATCTCCTAGCCGTATGACTACATGAAGCCAGGCTTCTCTCATGTACCTCAGAAAGTAGCATATCTCTCCAGAAGGAGAGCTAGGGTTTATATGAAGACCCTCTATCTACACATCTAAGAGATTTTCAAAATGTCGAATGTAAAACAAGACTGTTCTTTGGCAGCATTGCTCTCCATGGTAACATGTTACATACATTAACATGCAACAGGTCTTTCCCCTGGTATTTTAAGTGTACTAATTAGTAATTATAAATTTTGTTAGTGTTTATTTCTTGTAAGAGTAATATTGATTCATAAAACCATATAGCCTGAGCTGGGGATGGCTCAGTAGGTAAAGTGATTGGTCCACAAGCGTGAAGGCCTGAGTTCGGATCTCCTACACCATGTAAACAAAGATGGATGTCACAGCATGCCAGCACTGGGGAAGTAGGGACAAGGGGGTCTCCGGGTCTTGCTGGCCAGTCAGTCTAGCTGAAACCATGACCTTTGGGCTCAGAAGAGATACAGTCTCAAGAATAGGAGGTAAAGTGTTTCTGGTCTTTAAAATCTTTCTTACAAAGTTACCATCACTGAAAGACTATCTCTAACAATGGAACAGAAAATGACCACAAGGGTACCCCCTGCACGGTACACTCTCTTGGATCCATCGTACATAAGAAGCACACACCATCGGTTCTTTTCTGGTGAGTGGGGTGGAGCACGGATGAGCTGCCTTGTGTGTGAGTTTAACCCCCTCTCACACAAACATTTAATCAATGGCTCTACTGGAGGGGGCATAATGAGAAGTGTTTTGGTACTTGCTACTACGTATGTTTTCTGAAAGATCCCCAAGACAACAACAGACTTGACCTGTGTGACCAAACAGCAAACTTGGACTGAACATAATAACACGTAACCATGTGACCCAGGGAAGCAGAAGCGTGATTTAGGTTCAGGCTGATTTGTTTGGGTTTAAAGGAGTACAGTAATTCACATTTGAATGGTTCAGATTTAACTTTGTTTTTATCTCTGATAACTACAAATATCAGAGAAAGGTATTTTTCAAAATCAGGAAAACCGTCTCACCAACCACTACCAAAAATAAACCCGTAATAGGGACAGTGGACAGATCCAGTGGCTTATAGCATGCGGACTGGCTGGCTTCAGAGCAAGGCACTTATTGTGTATTTGAGGGAGCTCGTTTGTGTTTGAACATGTTCACACTGTTACCCAGGTTGTGGCCTAATCACACAGCTGCCTGCTTCTTTCACACTCCTCCCTGCTAACTGTCTGTACTTCTTTCTGTCAGATCAGTTGCTCAAGCGCTGCCAGGTCTCAGACATCCCTGCTTACTTCAGTGTTGTGACTTCTGACAATGTCAGAGGATGTCTCTGTGACACAAATGTAGCAAGTATATCAGAAACTATCCCAGCAATCTACAGCCACCCGAGTCAGCTTGATCACAGATGCTGTGCTAGTGTAAAAAATTGTTCTAGCATTCTGGCTGCCTTGGTGGTGGCCCTGCACACACAGCTGAGTACCTCATCCAGATTCCTGCTCACAGGCCTTTAGCTTTGTGTGGATGGTGGCCCAGGAACGCTTGGCTACTTCTGCTTATCTGGTTGCATCCATGGGGATTAGATTTTTTGACAGTGAGAATTTACTCTGCAGGAAATTGTTTTGGGAGGGATGACCCAGTGAACCCCGGTGTTGGCCATGGACCCTACATCTATTACATCATATTAACCCAAAAAACAAAACAGGGAGTTTGTAGAAGGAACCACAGCCTCTTAAACAGACCTGACAGATTTCCCTGTGGAGGGTTTTCTTCCCAGAGTGAAGAGGACAGGGGAAGTGGGGGAGGGGAGGGGGAGGCAGGAGGAGGAGGGTGGGAGGTAGGGAGCAGGAGGGCAGGAGGAGGGGGGACTGGAGGAAGGGAGAGCAGGAGGAGGGCAGGGGGAGGGGGGACTGGAGGAAGGGAGGAAGAAGGCAGAAGGAGGGGGGACTGGAGGAGGGCAGGAGGAAGGAGGAGGAGGGCAGCTTCTCCTTTCCTGTACTTCTCTTGTTCTTCCTTTCCTGCTTTGCTCTCGTTTGCACTTCATGTTGGTCTTCTTCCTTTGATGTTTTTCTCTGCTCCACAGACAGCTCAGAGCTGGGCTGGCTCACTCTTTGGGACTTCTCGCCGGGTTCCTGTCTCTAGCTAGTGAACTAAAATGGGGTTTCACAGGCTGTAACCCTGAAGTGAGAAGCAGCAAGGAGGTGGCCAAGTGCCCACAGGGACAGTGTCCAGCTCCGCCTCAGATTTCCCTTCCTGCCATCCTGGCTGGGTGGGTTTGTTGTCTTTGACAGCAGCTCACCCCTTGGGGGTGGGGAACTGATCCCTCTTTTATGATCAGCTTGTTCTGATAATGCAACTCCACAGACTTGTCACTGTGCTGCTCCTTGGCAGCCATGGCTGTGCTGGGAGTTCGGTAGGGCTTCCTCTCTCTGATTGTAGGGTACAGAGGCTCACCCTGCTGGGAGACCTGCCTGCATTTAACAGGTCTGATGAAGTCATAGGTGCTGACAGCTCTGAGCCCCCGAGGCACAAAGAGCACACTTTGTTGTTATTGTTTTGAGACAAGGTCTCTCTACACAGCCCTGACTGACTGGAACAGACCAGTCTGGCTGCAAGCTCACAGAGATCCACCTGCCACTGGCTCCTGGGTGTTGGGATTACAGGTGTGCACCACTAGGCCCAGCTTTAAGGGATCCTTCTGTGGATCCTACAAGCCTCACCAATGATTTGAGGCTGCGACACAGCCTGAAAAACATCCCATGGGACCAGCTCTTCCCAGACTCACTCCCCAAAGCCAGACACAGTCCTCTCTTTTTCCTGTGGCTAGCACTGTAGTATATCATAGGCAGCTGCCATGGGGCCAGCATTTGTTGCAAGGAAGAATTTCTGTGTAATTAATTAATGACAGTCTGGAGGCTACAGACCTGGTCACCAGTCAACTCTACAATCTCTTAATTAAATACACTAAGGAGAATCTAATAAATCATGGGCATATTTAGCAGATGTTGGCAGATTGGTGTATCATAGGAATCTACAAGTTGAATGCTATGATTTAATACTTGTTTCTTCTATGCTGTAGGTTTGGGGGGCTTCCATAGTCTCCCTGAGAGGCTGAATTTATCATAAATAACATCCCACAAGCAAGCGCTGTGCTTGAAAGAGTAGCGTAGCTCTTGAGCTGACCAGAGTTGGGCAAGCATGTTGGCAGGGTGAATTCTGGCAGCATGGAGGAGGGCTGGCTCCCACTTTTCCAGGTGAAATGTTTTCCCCTAGGACCACAAGAAGGAAGCCAATTGAAGATTCCTCTGCTGGAAGGGTTTTCGGCTTTCAGACTTTCCTTAGTTACCAGGGCTGGCCCTTGGTTCCTTGTGTTGGAGGATGATTTACTGAGGTCTCTCCAGGAACTCTTGGGGGCCAATTATAGAAAAACATATTATGATATTGTCCCGCTCCCCCATTTCTGATAGATCCCTCGTGTGACAAGTTTTTAGTTGTGCAAATGTGTTTGTTACCAGTTTCACAGCACATATGGAATTTGCCTGTCCACTTTTGTGTCTAGAGGTTTCTGGACCCTTTGTGACCCAGACAGTACAGGATAAAGCCACTTCTCCTAGAACGTTGATGGCTCAGGAAGATGCTGTGTCTGCACTGTAATACAATTTGCAGTGCACAGCCCGTCATGCGATCCACACAAATGATGCAAATAGGTGGCAGATAGGTTTGGAATTATACCAAGAACTCCTAAGTAAGTGCTGATGTGAGTATATGGGAAAGCTGGTGCTTGTGTAGAAATCTGGGGTGGAGATGGCTCAGTGGGTCAAGAGACCTGAGAGCCAATCTCTAGCACTTATGTAGAAGCTGGCAGGTCAGTAACCCTAGGGCTGGGACGGTAGAGACAGACAGATTTACTGGCCAGTCAGTGAGTTCCAGGCTCAATGAAAGACCCTGTCTCAGAGAGAGAGAGAGAGAGAGAGAGAGAGAGAGAGAGAGAGAGAGAGAGAGAAACAATTGAGAAAGAACAATACCCAGTATTCACACACACACACACAAACACACACACACACACACACACACACACACACGGGTGCACATACATATGTCACAGTCACCTAGACACACAACCCACTGAGAATATACAAATCCATCATTAAGTGTGCTCCAGGGTTAGTTATTTTTTTCAACTTAGCTACATTGTACCCAACCCAGGCAAGCTACACCCACCCGAGAATGGGACTGGGGTTTCATTTTACTAAGTTTTCTGGAATTTCTTTATACTGAAGTTTATGAGTTCTCACTCTATATAATTTTGCAGGAATGATATATTAGTTGCTCTTAAAAGATTTCTTTTATTCTCCGTAAATTATAATTGAACATCAAGAATCAGAACTGTAGGCAATTTTGGAGGATCAAATCGAGCTTGTTAGTTTGAAATGAGGACACATTGAAGATTTTATTCTAGTCTCTGGTTTCCAGATAGCTGAGATTTTAAGTGAACACTTGCATAAAGAAACTAAAATTCTAGGTTTCTGGTAATGCACGTTTCCAAACTATATGAGGAACTAGGCTTAACCAGATACTAGATTTGTGGACACCTTTGGCTTGCACTTCCTAGTTTTAGATGTGTATCCTAGAGACATCTGTGTTTGTAAATTGATCTGCATCAAGTAATTATAAGTCAGCCCGAGGGACCCAGGTCCTTGATTTGTCAATGCAAAAAAAAGGGGGGGGGGACTCTCACCTTGAAGGTGTACAAGTTTGTTTATTCTGGAGACAAACCACAACCCTAGAAAACAGACTTACATTTCTCTAAATACCAGGATACAGTGAGGTAGCAATTTCATGAAGCTTTTATAAAAACAAACACAGAGAGGCTGGAGAAGTTGGTCCAGTGGTTAAGAGCTCCGGCTGCTGTGGCAGACGATCTGCACTTGTTTCCCAGCCCTACACTGTAGCGCACAGCCATCTGAAACTGCAGTTTCGTGAGATCCAATACCCTGTCTAGTTTCTCAGGCACCGGGCGTACACATACATGCACGTATTGCATGCAAGCACATAAAATTAAAAAAAATAATCTTTAGAGACAAAATAAAAATAATAAATGTACCAAGACATCCCTTTAACACATTGGCAGAAGTATTAGGTAGGTTACAGAAAGGTAGGGAGATCTCTTTAAGAATGATCTGACAGTGCGCATAGCTTTCTGGATGGTTGGAAAACCAGTGTTTTGCTGTGTGATGGTGCATGCATGCCTTTAGTCCCAGCAGTCAGGAGGCAGAAACAGACAGAGATTTGTGAGTTCAAGACCATGCCTCATCTACAGAGCAAGTTCTAGGATAGCCAGGGCTCCACAGAAAAAGCTTGTCTCGGAGGTGAGGGTGAGATAGGAAAACCAGTGTTCTGCATATACATCTCGAAGGATTTACCTATTAGTCACAAAGCTGTGTGGTCTGGTCAAAGATGCCAATCAGTGACTATTTAGAGAGCTAAAGATAGCCCAGGAAAATCTGGCCCTGGACTTGGGACATTCCAAACATTGCGTGATCACTGAGGGTCTAGTCTTTCAAACAGCCTTGCAGAACGTTCAGTGGAAGGTTTGGCTTCTTTGCAGAACTTTCATTCTCAGTTCTTCAGACAAGCCATCTCCTTGAGGGAAGCAGTTTGCTTCCCTGATGAGAGTCTCTGCTGGGCACTGGTCCTGTAAGACCCTCCCTAGCTTTCCAGGGCTGACTCCTGTCTAGCCCCAGGTCACTTATATCTCTGCTGCAGTCCCTCATCGACAGGCTCAGCCTCATGCGTAGGTAGGTTAGTCTCTCAATCCTCTCTCAGGTGCTTCTTGGAGCTAGAACTGCCTGATCTTGCATCCCCAGTGTAGCAAGGCCTTGGTGTCTCAGTAAAGCCACATCCCTCTTTACCTCCTGGTAAAGATACCTACTTGTATCTGTATGCCAGGTCTTAGAGCCTCTCCAATCTTTATAGGGTGACGAGGAGACTGACTTCAGTTTTACTGCAGAACCATCAAATATCAGATACTGGAATCGGCTGTGTGAAGTTACTCCAAAGTCAAGAAGTATCAGAGTTGAACGGACAGTAGTAGCTGCTCTTGTTCCAAGTCCATTCTGTTTGTTCACTATGGTGTCTAACCTCAGAGGCATGACTCTTGCTGTCTGACCAGGAGCAAGTCCCTGTGCCTCTCTGTTCCGTGCAAACTAATGATGAAGACAGACAGGGACAACTTGGACCAATTGTTGGCGCAGTTCTTGGCCCTCAGTAAATGCTCACCACATTCAGCCAACATCACTGTGGTGAAGCCCTCACCTGCCTCAGACTCTGGAAGGAGGAGACCTGCGTGCCTTTCTCTAGAGTGAGCATGCGTACATCCTCTGACTGCTCATTTTAACTCACTTGGAGAGTTTAAGTGCTGGCTTGCTGGAGCCTGCTGCAAGGCAGCTGGGTTTAAATATGAATGCCTGTATCTCTTCAGTATATGCAAAGACTCCTCAGTGGTAGTAATTACAGAACACCACAGAGGGATTCTAGTGGGTACGGTGTGGCATTAAGTGGCTCATTTAATGGAGCTCATGCCATTGCCTCCGCACGAGGGATGAAAATAAAGAGATCAAGGTTGTCATTGCCGACTCTGAATTACCTGCCTTTGTCTGTTTGATTGATTGCGACAATCTTAACGTCTATAAAACCGTATAACGTTATTTCTCAAGGTTTTCTCATATGGGAAAGACAAGTGCAGGAAGACTTGTTTGCATCAAGTTATTGAGGACATGTGATTACAGCAGCAAAGGAACTGCTGTCATTACTCAAGTTCACTGTTGTAAGTACATCAGTAAAATGCTAATTGTACACGTTTTTTTTCTCCCAATAGTTGCTATTCACAAAGTAGTTGCGTGCCCTGGGGAGTCCTGAGGAGCAGCAATGCCCCTCACCAATCCAGGCTGAGTGTAGCTCACAGTGTTGGATAACTTAGAGCCTATTCATGGTATAAATAACGCACACACTGGACTGCTCTTTCCATCTGACCAACAAGGTGCTAAAGCTGAAGTGGCAACCTCTGGGGCCAGATAGTACATGGATCCCCTGGCTTCATATTTTCCTTAGGCAAGAATATTGCTGTCTTCAAGGAGTGTGTGCCCTGCAGCCAGCTTGTCTATAATAACTCAGGGCTAATGAGAGCCCTGGAGGCATTAAAGTGTCCACATCACTCTTTTATACCAGTTGAATGTGCTGGTGGAAGGAAGCGCCCCGCCCCAGGGCATCCCCTCCACCCTCAGTCAGTCAGGGTTTGCACAGTGGGAGACTGGAAGGGCTGCCTACACACTCCATGATGGACTGAAGCCATAGGGAAGGCAGAAGGCAGGAGGAGAGTCCATCCCTGTGCCTTGAGGGTGGTGGGCCCATGCACTTGGATATGAGAAGCAGCACCCCACAGAGGATGGGGTGAAGGCTTCTCTGGAGGGACTCCTCTCTGCTCTTTGCTCTCTTTCCATCAATGTGCTGATTTTCGCTAGCGAGCTAGAAACAAATTTAAACTAGATTTTGCAATGACAACAACCCCAAACCAAGTAAACCTAAAAGTTAATCAGAGCAACAACTATGCAAACATCCCAGATTAAATGACTGGTGCCTACCATTGGCAGAGTATCATGCAAGAGATTCCAACCACACAAATGTGGCTTTCCATACAAATAAAAATCGCATGGAACCAGATGTATGCAACTATAGCATGAATCACACGGCAAGAGAGTAAGGACAGAGGCTTGCCAAAAGGAGTTTTAAGAGGGTGTTTCAAACGGGTACTCTCATCCCAGGGTGATGTTAGGGACTCCTGTGGGGGAGTAAAGAGAAGGTATATGTGCTTGTACCAACAGGTATTGAATGCTATCCTTGTATAGTGTCTAATGTTAATGTAAACTTTCTAATGCATATGGCGTGTTGTTAGTAGGTTGGCACTTTCTTTTGGGTATAACGTACTAAAAGGTATGCAGCAAACTCTGAAGTATTAACTTTATTTTGCTGATTGGCATAAGCAATTCAGCATCATTTACTAGTCTTTCTATGCTAGGACTGCAGGTGTCAATCTATGAACTTCCCAGTCTCCCCACATTAATCTCTTGCTGTGTGGATGACTCCTGAGATGTCTTGAGGGGGAGTAAGCACCTTCAGGTGGCTCAGCCATGGTCAGCTGCTGTTCTGACACAGACAGCTGCTTTGTCTAACTGAGGAGAAGAATAAGCAAGAGTGTTTTAGGAAAAGATAGATATGCTCTGGGAGGCAGAGAAAGGAGATTCCTGCGAAATGTTCCAGATGTAGGCCTTCTAGTGCTTTTACCATTCAAAGCTTAAGATGACACAACCAGCTCAAACATGGCGATCGTTACCTTTGGGAGGTTGGTGGGACCTAGTTGGGGCCAGAGGTGAGGATGCAGATGGAGATGGAGGTGAGGACGGAGATGGGGATGGAGGTGAGGACGGAGATGGGGATGGAGGTGAGGACAGAGATGGGGATGGAGGTGAGGACGGAGATGGGGATGGAGGTGAGGATGCAGATGGAGATGGAGGTGAGGATGGAGATGGGGATGGAGGTGAGGATGGAGATGGGGATGGAGGTGAGGACAAAGATGGGGATGGAGGTGAGGATGCAGATGGAGATGG
>JADRCH010000244.1:889600-1021672 GCA_019843965.1 Rhynchomys soricoides
GATGGGGATGGAGGTGAGGATGGAGATGGGGATGGGGATGGAGGTGAGGATGGAAATGGGGATGGGGATGGAGGTGAGGATGGAAATGGGGATGGAGGTGAGGACAAAATGGAGATGGGGATGGAGGTGAAGATGGAAATGGGGATGGAGGTGAGGACGGAGATGGGGAGGGAGGTGAGGACGGAGATGGGGAGGGAGGTGAGGACGGAGATGGGGAGGGAGGTGAGGACGGAGATGGGGAGGAAGGTGAGGATGGAGGTGATAGACATAGGGTTGAGGTTGGGCATAACAGAAATGAAGATGGTGATTAGTTAAATCGGGATATGGTGAAGCTGGCAGCAAGGGTAAGGACTGGCATAACAGAGATAGGATATAGACCATCAGAGGGGAGAAGCTTTAAAACGAGGCTGAGCTAGCCTGAGGTGCCCTGTCCAGTCCTCCACTCAATCCAGGGACCAGTCAGATTTTCCGATTCATTTCTTTATAAAACTTGGAAACCAAAAATCTCTAGAAGTTGCATAGGCCTTGTGTGGTTTGTCAGCCCACAGTGTTCGTCAGGATTGGAAGAGGTCTGTGCACTTGTAGGTTTTGTGTGTGTTTCCTCTTTGTGAGATGCCATCTCTTCAGTGTCTTGACCACTCATTGGAAGGAGCATTCGCTATTGTAGGCAGCTTCTTTGTAAAAGTCAGAGAGGAACCTGACAGCTGCTGAGGAGCATCTCGAGGAAGCTACTGTATGCTGTGGTGATTATGATTCTTGAGTTCCTCTGTTGAAAGGCGCTATTTAAAGCACAAAGTACTTTTGCATATTAACTCATGATTCCACTGACACCCTTGTAGGAAGGTAGGTGGCAAAGTGACTCATTCAAGGTCACATTAGTTAGACAGTGAGAGAGTTTGGCAGGAGGAAGAAGAGTTTCCGGAGTTTTCAAAAGTATTCTTTTCATTAAACCTGGCTTGTTCTGGGATGGGAAGCTACAGGTCCATTTTAGCTGCCAGGAGGGTTCTTGTCTGCAAAATCTGAGACTTAACTCCAAAGCAGAGAAGGGTCTTTGTGGAGGCACAGGGATTAGCTGTTGAGCACATGGGCCTGTCAGGAAGCTGGGGGAGGCATTGAGAAGCTGGGTTCGGAACACAGCAAGAACTGGTCTTGATTTTAGGAGCTCTAGACAGCAAGGGATAAACCCTAGACAGGCTTTCTCTTCATGCCTGTCACTGAAAGTCTTGGAAGGAGCCTCTTGCCAACTGGGTTTACAGAACAGCAGGTTCTTAGAAACAAGAAGCAAAGTAAAAGAGGACATTTGAAAAGGGTTAACCTGTCTCTTGGGTGTTAGTACTTGGTAGTAGGTGTGTCACAGTGAAACAATAGTCTCACAGAGCATAGGCAAGGGAAGGGGACAGCAGAGATAACAGCAGGTGCAACCCCATGGCTCTACCTAACTGCTACTCTGTACTACAGCTTCCCAGGACCTCATGCCTTAAGTGGCCCAGTGTGCTGATTGGTCCTCATTTGTCTACTTAGAGCATTGTGTTTTATGACCCCACAGAAGCGTCTAATGATCCCCACAGAAGTGTTGCCAGATTGAAAGCAACAATGTTTCTCATTGTGTATACTAAAGCCTCCTGAGTCCCTAGGTAGAAAGGCAAGGCTTTGCAACAGTGCTCCTACGAGGGCAGGAGGCTGGGGCAAACAAGACCTGACAGAGGAGAGGAGAGAGGGCCAGAGCCTCAAGTGCAGAAAACAGCAAGTGTGAGGCCTGCCGGTGCCAACCAAGGGAAGGCCGGTATGGATGGAAAGTGATGCGGTCAGCCTGGGGTCAGAAGGACTCGGTTCGCCCTTGATGCCCAAGTGCAGAGGAAGCAGGGAGCAGAGACTTGATCAGATAAGTATTACTATCACAAAGTTGAGAAGGTCGAAGGGACTCCAGGCCTTGGCTCCATCCTGCAGAAGGGAAGTAAAGGATCGAGTGGGGGAAAATGAGAGCAAAATGTTCCCATCTCTTGGGTAAAGACGAGCATGTCACTCTGCCTTGGTGAGTGATTTCTGACATCAGGAGAGGATCGACCCACTAGTCTCAGGCTGGTTTCATGCCAGGAGCATGGCTGGATTCCAGTCCTGCAATGTGACTTAGTTTACTGTAGAACTTCTCAGTAGAGAAATGTCAGCAAACGGTCTTTTGGTGGTTCCCCACCCCCTGGCTTTCACTGGCTGTGTCAGGACTCAAGCTCACTGCTGCTGCATTTCTGGTTCATTCTGTGGTGCCTTAATGTCCTTTCTAGAGAACAACTCTGGAGAGCCAGCAGCTCGGCTGCCTAGCTAAGTCTCTGACAACCTGCTTGCCCTGTCTCAAGCTGGTTGTGTGCTATGTTCCTTGTTGGTGTGTGTTCTAGGATTTAATATTCAAAGCCGGCATTCAGCCCCTAATGAGGCAAGCATGCCTGTGTCTCAGGGTTAATGTTGCTGTGATGGAACACCAAGACCAAAAGCAACTTGAGGAAGAAAGGCTTAACTTGGTTAATACTTCCACATCACTGTTCATCATTTGAAGGAAGTCAGGGCAGAAACTCAAGCAGGCAGGAAGCTGGAGGCAAGAACTGACACAGAGGCCATGGAGAGATGCTGCTTACTGGCTGGGTGAGAGCTTGCTCCCAGGGCAGTGTCTCCTGGGTCGGTGCTACAGGTCTCTGCCTTGGTTGCTGATCCTCTCCCCATCTTTCTGGGTGAGGTTCTTCTTAGCCTAACTGCTTGCTTAAAGTGTTGCAGAAATTCCAGACCCACTGAGCAAGTCTAGAGTGGGATGTGGCTTCCCTCTCCCTTTATGTCTCTCTCTGGGGGGCCCTCTGTGGAAGAGTGTTTGTCACCTAGGACAGGAGCCACATGGGCAATTGGATGTTTGAACACCTTGGCAGGACATGTGGATGCCCTGCAAACAAAGAACTCACTACCTCTGCCCTCCCCTACCCTCCCCTGCCCTCCCCCTACCTTCCTCCTACCCTCTCCCTGCCCTTCCCCTGGCCTCCCCCTGCCGGCCCCCTGCCCTCTCCTCCCCTCCCCCTGCCCTGTTCCTGCTCTCCCTCTCCCTCCCCCTGCCCTCTTGCCCTCCTCCTGCCCTCCCCCGCCCTCCTTCTGAGAATAAGTCTGAATTTTACTTGTTAAATTTTGCTAGTGTTCTTTGAGTGCTGGGTGCTCTGAGTCCCCATGTCACTCTCAGACTTCCCCTGAACTGTGCTGTACCCTGACTCATAGAGGAGGAAAGGAGGGTCTTAGGGGCTGTCCAAGCAATTCCCCGTGGGAAGGAAGACTTAAAGTTAGGGTTCATACCTTCCAACCCTGTGAGATCCTTCTTCATCTCCCACATCCAGAGTTGCCAAAATGCTTTTCCAGGGACACTGCCTGAGCTAAATCATGGCATCAGCAGGCACAGTTACTGTGGACTGGAGGAAGGAAAAGGGAAACCTATAAATGGGTCTGCATTTCTTTGGAGCTAATGTAAATGTCTAGAACTGGACAGTGGTAGTTGTACCGTCTTGCAGATCTACTGAGAACTGCCAAATTGCACGTATCAAAGGGACGAATGTCATGGGATATGAGTTACATCTCAATAAAAAACTGGAAAGATGGGATGTCAAAAAGAAAATAAACTGTCTCACATAAAGAATAACAAAGGTTTTTAAAAAAACCAGTTAGAAAACCCTAGTTTATAGTCATTATTTCCTGGCTTAATTTCATTCTGGCCAAAAGGCATTTCGTTAGTGTGGGCTTCTCGGTGACTATAGGAAATGACAAATGGCGTGGTATGATTTTAAAGTGAAATGCTATTCTCCCAAAGGGCTTGAGGGAGGTTGTAAATTGTGGGAAGAGAACAGAATTGCTCTCTGATGTTGCCAGAGCCCTGCAATTACAGTGGGCGCAGATACTGCCCAGCTCGTGGGCAGAGGGTGGCTGGCATGTTTGGCAATTCTTTAACCTCTCGTTTCTCCATGAGATGTGGTAAAGCACTGCTCTTAAACACGAGGCAGATGTAAAGTGTACAGAACAGGTGGGTCACTCGGAGGAATCTGAGGTCTGCCTAGTTAATGTCTTTCACCATGAGGGTGGCACCCACGCCCCTCCATCTCCTTACACAGAAATAAAATCTGACAGCTGCTGTTTGTGTACATCACCCGAGAAAAGACATGGGCAAAAGAGTTTAAACATAGAGCTGATATCAAATGTGGTACCTCGAGGGAAGAAATGTTTGAAAGCCTAGAAAGAAAAACAAGTAAGAGGCCACGTGGGCGGCACCAGCAGCAGTGTCTGGGCTGCAGATGGGACATGTCAGGCCCTTATACCTCAGGAGGGGCAAGTCTTGCTCTTTCCTATTGGGTCTTATTTCTCCAGCCCCTAGTTTTCCTGTGTGGAGTTTGTGTCACTCCCAGGCTTTGGAGGAGTTGGACACCTTGGGAAAGGAGTGTCCCTGGTCTCTGATCCCTCAGACTACTGCCTCCTCCAAACTCCGCTAAAGCGGAGAACCACCACTGTGGTTCTAAGGACCAAAAAAATGGTAGCATCTTGGTTTTAACCTGGGCCGGTGGTGCCAGTGACGGCACAACCACTTGGATGGTAACCTGTGCACAAGCTGGCATTGACTTGTAAAGTAATAGTAATGTCAAAGAGTACCCAGAAGTGGGAACACTGCTGCCGAGCAAAGTCTGCAGGGCAGGGCAGTAGACCATCCACAGGCTGCCATGGAGAACTCACTCTCACTTCTGGTGCTCAGGGAAGTGCTGGGGAGGACACATGTCAACTCAGACAGGTCGGAGTACCACAAGAAGGGACAGGGTCAGTGCTGACTAGCCATGCTTAGGATGTACCTGAGCGTATGTATCCGACTTCGGTGTAAAAGGCTTAGACCATGAAATGTTTGCCTGCCAAGCGTGAGGACATGAGTCTGGTCACTCAGAACCCAGGTAGGAGGAAGCTGGGCATGGTGCTGCACACTTATAATCCTGGCAGAGTTTTAGGGTAACAAGAGACACAGTCTCAAAAAATCAAAGTGGATGGTACCTGAGGAATGACAGCTGTGGTTGCTTTCTGGTGTCTATGAGTATGCACACACAGAGGCACCTATATATGACAGCATACATATGTGTACATATACATACATGCATACACAGACATGGTCACTTGTACACACAAACATGATACACGTACATACACATACATGCATGCACACACATGGGCACTTGTACACACAAACATGTATACACGGACATATACATACATACATGTATGTACACAGCTGGACACTTACACGCACTAACTTGCATGCACACACAGTAAATAAAAATCCAAATGGCTTCTATGTAGGGCTATGCCTGAGAAGGGAGCGGCCTCTGGGTCCTTGGATGACCTGCAGTGTTCTTCAGTCCAGGAACCTCAGCAGCAAGAGCAACAATAGCCACAGAAATGCAGCCAGCACCTCACAGGGGCCAAGTGGGGACGGAGCGGATGTGGCAGCCATGGGACAAGATGGGCACTTCCCCTAATAGAGAGGAGGCCACAACTGCCGTGTTGGGGCAGTGTGACCAGCTATGAGGAAGGCCTGAGTCAGGCTGAGCCATATGAAATAGCTCAGGATGGGCTGACTTGACTCTACCAGTATTTATTTCTAACCATATTGAGCAGCCAAAAGGATGGGTTATTTTTTGCCCTTGAAAGTTGTAGTGTGGGTCCATCAAGTTGTCCTGTCAACGGAAATCCTCCTGGCTCTACTTCCTCTAGGCTTGAGGCTGCCCTGACTTTCTTCTACTGCATCTGCCCACTCTGCCCTATAGAATCTCTCTTCCTCCTCCTAGGTGCTGCTGTCTGCTCAGGCCATCCTTCTGGGTAGGCACTACCTACAAGGGGCTCTGGTCTCCAAGCCCCCAGCCAGAGCAGCTGGTGACCTTCTGTCCAAGAACAAGGACAGCAATGCCATCACCTCCACTACACATGTGGCCACAGGGTACAGGATCTGGATACTCAGGAAGTCTTTTGGCCTGGGACCCCCAAGTTGGGAGCAGCTCAGGATGACCACACCCTCCCAGCCTGCTCCAGAGCATTTGGGGAGGATCTGAGCCAAGAGCAAACACAAAGAACATCTCCAGTCCTAACGTCATTTGATATTGTCAAAAGCAAATCAAGGATCCGGCTATCAGCAGGTAGTGCTGCCATGCCTGATGTCCACCAGATAACATCAAAACCTTGGGTCTTGTGTAGACTTCGGGCTAATGGACACCCAGCTTGTTCTTGTCCTATGTTGGGCCACCCTACTTCGTGTGTGTGCTGTCCCTAGGATAAAGCTCCCTGCCTACAATATGCAGACAGATACAGTATAGGGCCCTCTGCTGAATTAGCTGGTTCAAGTTGGCCAGCAGAGTTGCCAGGCACACAGGCTCTCTATGTTCCCAGACTTACTGGCCAAATGGAACCGTAAAAGTATGAGTGTCACATGGCCCTCATGTTTAGGGGTATAGGGCAGGAAGCTGGTTGCTGTCTTGGGCCATGTGTGGACACATTGACTGGACACAGAGGGAAGAGGCAGCTTCTTTGACTCCTGGCAGTACCCTGGGTCACTAGGCCCCCAGAGCCTCCCTTTACTTTGTCCAGGTG
Organism: Rhynchomys soricoides; assembly: GCA_019843965.1. Lineage (NCBI taxonomy): Eukaryota > Metazoa > Chordata > Mammalia > Rodentia > Muridae > Rhynchomys > Rhynchomys soricoides. The sequence continues at coordinate 896,234 of JADRCH010000244.1, forward strand.
GCAACATAGTCCCTCCCCACATGAGGACCCCACGGGACTTTGAACAAAGTTTACATTTGGACATTGCAGTCCCCTGGCCTGGTGAATCACTGTATGGGTTCACCATTCAGCAGAGTCACTGAGCCCTACACAATAAACAGAACAATTGTCTCAGGTTTCTTCAAAGATAACTTGAATTTTGTTATTTAATACCCTGGGGAGTGAAACCCAAAACTGTGTGAAGCTCAGCTGGAGGTTCTGAGGCTAAAGAGAGAGGACATGATTCATAACTGGAAATCAGCGACTGAATGCACTTGCTGTGGTGTGCTGCAGGGTTAACAGGTTAGGGTCAAGTAAGGAATTGTGCCTGTCACCACGGGCACACAGCTGCACAGTCTGAAGCCACGGATGGACAGCACAGGCTACACCTAGTCCTTCCCACCTCAGCAGTAAATGTTCTGCAGAAGGGAGGTGACCAGAAGACAAGAAGAGCACACACAGCTGTCACAGTCATATCTTCAATAGTCCTGCCTGGAGATCCCAGAACAGCCCTTACACGTGGGACCTGCCCCACTTCAATTAAGTGACGCACCCAAGTGGCCTCTGGTGGCCTTTGTTGCTATCCCTCCCCATTTCCTGGCTGTGGCCATTTAAGGGGAGTGAAGATGTCTGAAGGGATGGTGGGGCTGCAGAGATCTGGAAAGGCAGAGCAGGAGCCTGGGCTGGGGCCAGAGAAGCAGGCTCCTCCCACCAACCAGGCTCCTCCCACCAATCAGGCTCCTCCCACCAACCAGGCTTCTCCCACAAACCCAGTGCTAATACAGTCCAGCAAGAAAAGTCACCAACACAGCCTTTATAAGGGAATTGAAGACACTAAATCCACTTCCATAAACAAGTGTGAGTGAACGAAGGGTGCCTCTGCACCAGGATTCCCTCCTTGGTAAGGCTAGGAGGTTGAACCAGGTCAGCTGCTTGGCTCTCTCCTCTCATGTCATGTTTGCTCACTTGCATCTGATGCACCCTGGAAGATGAGTGTTTTCCATTTGGGTTTAACAATGACAGTTGCTCTCACTGTAAGGCCATTTTCAGAGAGTCATCAAAAGAGTAGATGCCGCCACTTGCACGTGCACAGAAGCTTGAGCTCCCATGCTTTCAGTTCACAGAGGTCTCCTGGCTTCCTGTTGTCACTGCTTTCAGTCCTTTCTCTTGTTTTGTTTCAGTTGTTTGTTTGTGTCTTAAGTGAAGCAACCAAATGGGGGCACCTTGGTGAGTGGGAGGAAGAGCCGCTCTGAGGCAAGCAAGAAGGATGCAGTAAATAATGTCAGCAAGTATGGGCGAGGCCAGATAGAGGGGCAAGGAGGTCATTTTAAGTGAGAAAACTATCCCTGCAAAATTGGAGAAGCCAGAAACTGTTGGCAAATGCACACTCAGGTGCAGATAAGATGCCATCGTGTGTACAACCCGTTCTTCTGGCTTCACTCCCTAGCGATGGTGCAGCAATGAATTGAAATCAAGAACCCTGTGGCATGTTGGCTTAGAGTCCTTTGGGTATATGCCCAGCTGAGTCGCATGGTGGCTCTAGTTTTAATTTTTTGAGGAAGCTCTGTTCTGATTTTCACAGTGGGTGCAATAGTTTACACCCACCACCAACAGTGCATAAAAGTCCCCCCATCCTACCCAACATTTGTTGACTTTTTGGTGACAGCCATTCTGACTAGGGGGAACGGGTACTCAGTGTAGCTTTAATTTGCATCCCCTCCCCCATGAGTTTTCACAAAATTGTCTTCCTTTAATGTGTGCCCCAGGTCCTGCAGATAAATCATGTGAATTTCTTCTCAGGTTACTAAGGAATGATCCCATCCCCTACCCCCACCCCCACCCCACCCCCCCATGCTTTAGAATATTTGTCAACAAGAAATTTACTCACTTTCTGTTTATATTTCATACCAAATCTCATTCACTAGATTGCAGAGAGCTGCGGAGATAGCTCAGTTAGTGAAAGTATTTTTGCCTTGCAAGCATGGAGATTTCAGTTCCAGCTCCAGCATCCGCATAAAAATGTCGGGCATGGTGGTGTGTGCTTGTAAGCCCAACCCTGAGAAGGTAGAGACAAGGGGGTCTTTGGACTCACTGGCTGGCCAGCTTGGCTTACTTGCAAAGCTCTAGGCCAGTGAGAGAACACCATCTTAAAAAAATAAAGATGGCCAACACCTGAGGAATGGCATGTGCGCACAGTAGTTCCCTGGCCTCCGTGTGTACTTCCATGCCTGCGCACCTGAACACATGTGAACATGAGCACATGAATGCGCATAGATACACATGTGCTCTTGAAGAACAGTGTGTGCTTTCAATGTAGTGCTGGCTCTGGGACAGCCATGGACATGTCTTCTCAGCTAGCATGACCACGCCAGACACAACTCCACACCTTCATAATGATTTGGCTCATTTCTTTTCTGCAAAGAGCTAGTACAGGAGTGGACTTGGAGTCTACTGACCCAAACCCCTTCACAGGGGAGCTGTAGCTTCACTCCACCAGAGTCAGCTGAGAGGATTCCTCATTCCCTGCAGTGGATGAAGAACTGGAATTTCCAGTTCATCTTAAAAGATGAGAGAGGGTTCAGGTAGTCAAACTTTTGCTGGGAATTGAGGTACCCAGGACCTAGAAATTTAGATTGGCAAAGAACAATAGAGTTTAAGGGTATTTTATCCATCTGTGAATCAAGAAGCATAGCCTGCGAAGAAAATGAGGAGAAATCGATTTTCAAAAGCTGACATGGTGAGAACCAATGATGTTCTGCAGCCCTAGGCTAGCAGGGACCGGAACCTGCCGAAGGCCTGTCCCTCAGGAGCTGACAAACAATGACTAAGATTTAGGGACTTTTGAGAAAAATAAGCGTTTCTTATGATCATTAATTTTTAAGGGAATATATTTGTAAGAATTTCTTAAAGGGGGCAGGGAGCTGGGTCAAGTGCTCACTGCACAAGCGTGAGGAACTGTCATGTCCATTTAATGTGGGTGGGACTTTGGTGGCCTAGCCAAAATGGTGAACTCCAGGTTGAAGGAGGGACATTGTCTCTAAACAGAGTGGAGGATGTTTGAGGAAGACATCCTGCTCTTAACCTCTGGACTGCACTGTGTCTGCACGGGTGAGTGTTTTGTGGGTAGGTCTGAGTGTATACATATACACACACACACACACACACACACACACACGCATGCGCAAAGAGACTGAGACACAGAGATACTCAGAGACACAGAGAGATCGCACCATAAAGAGATAACAGAACAATAATCTGGCGGTTGCTACATTCAAACTTGTGATGGATACAACTCAGGCCTCCAGATGTGATGGTTACAGGGCTGTGTCTGCTACCACTCCTGAAGACCAACCTTCATAGGATTGCCAGGACAAGGACCTAAGGGTCCCCATGGTCCCTCAGGCCTCTGGGAAGCGTCTCTCTTACTTTTAGATCTAAGAGGGAGGCCCTCAGTCTACACTCTGGGCAGTATGCTTTTCTTCTCTGTCCTTCACAGTCACTTAGATGGTCCTAGGAGCCCAGTGGAAGTTCCTGGCGACTAAATGTAAGGGGCATGCCCTAAAATACCGAGCACTAGCTTTTCCTGCTTCAAATGTCAATGAACCGCAGTGCAGCTGGCCTGGTTCAGTTGATCTAAACTGGGGCGTGGGGACCACACAGCTTGAAACCCACTTGCCTGAGGCCTCCAGTGCCCTGCCCCTTCCTGTGCAATTAGAAGCTACTTTCCCATGAGCCACAAAGAGTCCTCCCTTGGCGGTGCAGACCAGGTTTGCTCACCAGAACAGCATGCCACGCCCATCAGCCCTTTAGAGCAAGCAGAGTCAACCCTGTGGCAGGAAGGGATGAGAACACGGGGAAACTTTGCATCTCTCATTAGGGAACAGATATTCTTTCACTGTATGCAACTGTGCTAAAAAAAAAACAAAAAACAAAAGTGCATTGGTGATGATGAGGTTGCTTAAGAATTTAGTATTTTGTGTGTGTGCTTATTGCCTGAAAGCATGTCTGTGCACCACCTGTATGCAATGTCCAAAGAGACCAGAAGAGGGCATCAGAGCCACCACGTGAATGCTGGAGATCTAACCCCGGGTCCCCTGGAAGAGCAGCAGGTGTTCTCAATCACTGAACCGGCTCTCTAGTTCTTGAAGTTGCTTTTTAAAAGCCTATAAGAAACTGTCACTAGGCTGTTCAGAAAAAATACAAGCTGCTACCAAACTTTCAAGATCATAGTGGGTGGTATCAACTGCTTTTATGGGCTGATGTGCTTATCAGAGGGTCTGGGCCAGGTTGCCACCTGTAAGCACATACTGTTAGGTGAAGCTTGAAGCTTGAGCAAGAAGCCATGTTGAGATAAACATGGATAGACGTGTGAGGGAAATGTGTTATTAATCTTTGCACTTATGATTTATTCAAGTTACATTTATAGTTGTTGCCCCAAGTAGAACCTTCTCCTACCTCTGCTATCCCACTCAACAGCTCTTTGAACTTTCCCTGCTCCCTGGTGTTTTGAGAGGAAAACTTTTTGTTGCAAATAGTTGGTTTTGTTTTCTCTTTCTCAAATTCAGATTGTGTGGTTTTCTTCTGAAGAGACTTTCTGAAAACTGAATGAATATCATAAATCACATTTTAATGAAAAAAAAATCTATTTTAAGTGAAGGCATCTGTGGTTTATTTTATAAACACCTGATGGGTGCCAGGCACTTTCCACGTAATACTTCCTGTGGTTTCTCTATTGCCCCCTGAAGGAGGCATTTAAGTGACCTCTAGGAGATGAAGTAACTTCCTACAGGTTTTAAGCATTGACATGACAGAACCTTGGGCTTTACTCAAGCACTGAGTTGTCCAAACCCTCAGGACTTTAAATTAAAAACCAATAACCAATTCTAATGTGGCAGTATTGTCATGTAGGAATCAGGGTGTGCTGGTCTGCACATGGATTTAAATCATATGCACTTAAATTAGGAGTGATGAGTTCAATCGGAGATTTTGACCGACTTTGGTCTTTGTGAGTCCATCCTATGCAGCTGATGGTTTTGGGACTCTACCGCCACAGAACAAGGTCACCATTTCTGATGACAGGGTAACAAGAAAACCCAGGCACTTGGCTGCTTCAGCCAACTGATGGAATCTTTAAACTGTCAAAATATAATTGGCATGTTAAACACATTGGCACCATTTAAACTTTGTCTCCCACATTTAAAGAATGGTACCTTCTCTTCTGCCTTATCACAATTAGCAGTAATTAAAATATCAACTGTTTCACCGTTGAGGTGATTTTTTTTCTTCTTCCTTTTTTCTCTATGTTGTCAAGATAATGACTTTCAGTTTTGCTCTGAAGGGGCAAAGGGAAGGAAGGAAGGAACGGGCTGACAAGAGGTGTTCAAGGGAAATTCATTGTGAGAGCATTGCTATCTGAGGCTAATTCAACATGATTTCCGAATCATTAGTCCGAGAATCCAGGTCAGGCTCTCTAGTGAGACTCTGAGGTTGATGAGTCGCAATTAGTTGCTGCTAGTTGGTGTCCTTCTTTTCATTGTTGAGGACAGAGAACAAGTGGAAGCCCCCACTCTTCTATAGAATTGCACTGAGCAGATGTCTACTTCCCAGCCTGGTCCCGAGTCCCTGCTACTGCAGGCCTTCTGTCCACCTGAGATGCATGCCTCTGAGGAAGAGGGAAGGGTGGAGAGATTTGTGAGTTTGTATTTTAATCTGCTCAGCACCCACTGACTCCTTTAGTGAGTGTTGACTGAGTGCTTCCTACCTGCTAGCTTTGCTGCTAGGCCTGCTCTTCCTGAACTTAAGGCATCTGCACCAAGCTAAAGGTAACACTTAGTGAGAAAATGCTGGGCCCTGATTATATTTTTCTGAAACAAAACATGAATAAGCATGGCAGGAATGTTTAGATTGTGCACATACACACACACACACACACACACACACACACACACATGCAAGTACATATCTGTGTATGTGGCTTCTGCAATGGCAAATTGCTCCATTTCACCCGTTTTTGAGCAGATGGACCACAGCCTCAAACCCGCAGTGAGAGGGAAGGATGACTGTGATGGTATACAGTTCTTTCTTCCTCCCCAGTGAGGGTGCCACACCTGTGTGGGAGTCCCAGGGAGGGAAAGAAAGGCCCAGAACTGAATGGAGTAGCTCTCCATGACTGAGACACTGGATTGTTTTAAAAATAGTTTCCAAGGGCCGGGCAGTGGTGGCACATGCCTTTAATCCCAGTACTCGAGAGGCAGAGGCAGGCGGATTTCTGAGTTCGAGGCCAGCCTGGTCTACAGAGTGAGTTCCAGGACAGCCAGAGCTACACAGAGAAACCACCAAAAACAAAACAAAACAAAACAAAAAAACCCAAAAAACCAAAACAAAACACCTTTCCAAGGCCCCCATGTATTGACTCAATATTATTTTAAGGCATTTGTTCTGTTCCTTGCCCATAAAGACCTGGCCTCTCCCTGTGGGGCTTATGGTGAGGGAGGAATGCAGGCTCTGAAGAGAAGAACTAATCAAAAGAATGTCACTTGTGGCCTCCCTGGAGATGGTGGGTTCCCAATTAACCCAGTTCAGCAGAATCAGCAGGACAGGGAGCTCCTTTGATCCTCTCACAACAACCTTGCCTGACAAGGCCAAATACTCCCCTTTCATCTGCGTGTGTTAAAATCATTTGGGTGTAGCTGGCTTTATAGCAAAAAGCCACAATTCAATAAACTTCCTGAAAGTTGGGCGACAGCTTTAGGAGTCAGGGCGGGCCTGAGATTTGTTTCCTGGGTGACAATCTAATATGCATCGTTTTGAATTATGCATTCTCCCTCTAACTCTAAAGTTCTTCCACGCGCCCCTCCCCCCCACCAAAGCTGTATGCAAGATTGCATTCTGTACAAAAACCTTTCCATCAATATTTTTATAAGCTTTAGGCTTCAAGGGACTCTGCTCTGAGAAAGAGCCATGTAGCCTTGGCTGCTTTCCAACTGTTAAGAACTGGAATAGACACATCAAGCTACATGTGATCAATATTTGGCTTAAGTTGCTTAGCACGTAATAAATAGCTTTCGGCATCTTGGAATGATCTCTGAGATTAAAATATTGACAACACAATTAATTTGAGTTGAGTTGAATGGAACATTACAACGTATTGATTCTAAATTATGAGTAGCTTGGTTGCTTTCCACAAACAGACAGTGAAGAAAACACCCGTAACTCATTCAATTCAGAGAAGCTGAGCTGGTGCCTAACTAGAGCTTTCTCTCCTACTGACTAGTGTTCATGGTCCTGAAAGGTGCTCTATGCTACCAGAGGAGAAGGCAAAGCCCAACACACCTACAAAGCCTTCCATCTACAATGGTCACCTAGCTGCAAGGTATGCTGTCAAAATTAGTGGCAGAAATGTGGGTGTAACCACCCACTATCTGACTGGATTTAAGGCCTATTTCATGAGATGGAACCCATACCTGGCACTGCTCAGGTGGCTAAGATCCCAATACTAGATAGGTCAGGGACCTAGGGGACATCTAAATACTGAACTCAGCTAAAAGAACATGGCAACAAAATGACTCCTAATGAAATCTGGCATAATCATAGAGCAGTGTCTTGCTCATCCATCATCAGAGGAGCTCTCTCCTGTTGGAGATGCAAATCAGAGACCCACAGCAGGACAATGTGCAGAGAGTGAGAGACCTTGGGACACTTGGTCTTAAATGGGATGTCTCTATCAAATGCCTCCCCTCAGGGTTCAGGGGACCCTGCAGAAGAGAAGGAGGAAAATTGTAAGAGCCATAGGGGACAGATGACACCAAGGAAAGAAGTCCTTTCTAACACAGTAGGATCAACACCACATGAACTCACAGAGACTGTGGCGGCATGCAAAGGGTCTACATGGGTCTTAGCCAGATGGGCCTCAGCTCTTAGAGAAGTGCACAGGAGCTTCATTCCTAACCCAGAAGCTATCTCCAACTGGTAACAGTTTGCAAGGGAAAATTTACTTTTCTCCAATGGAGTGTCACTAGACACACAAGCCACACTTATGGGCAGCCCTATGCCCAACCATAAATGGCCAATGCAAAACTAACTCAGTGATAATTTGTGGAGATTCCTTGTCTCAGAATGATCTGTCTGGGAATTACTTTTATCATTTTTCTTTCTTTTATTTTACAGGTCTTTTGCATAGATATGATGGTTTCTGGCGTTATGTTTCTATGGGATTTCTGTATGTGCAAACGTATGTCTCTGTGCTTATATGTGTGTATTCTTCTTTGGCTCTTTTTCTTCTGCTGGTTTGTCTCATCCCGTATCTATTTGTTTCTTTTTATGCTATTTTATTATTATGTTTTAGATGTCTGTCTGTATTCTAATAAGAGAGAAAGAAAAGGTATGGATTTGTGTGGGTGGGGAGTTGGGGAGGATCTGGGAGGAATTGTATGAAAAAATCTATTTCCAAAAATTAAAAAAAAAGAGAGATTATATAACCATAAAAGGCACCAGACAAAATAAAGCTTTGTGATAAATACGTAAATTATGACTAGCCTCTGTTAAATTTACTTTCTCTGCCTGTCAGTTGTTAACATCTTTCAATATTGGAAGGCTATTAAATGCTGCTCCAAAAATTATAAGTATTGATAGATCTATATTCAGGAAAAACATCCATATACATAAAATAAAAACAAAGCAAGTCCTCTCTCAAGTGTAATGACTAATTTACACAAGAAGAAGATAAGGTATAAAATAGAAGATATAAAGGTAGCTCTGGGCTGCCTGGCAGACTGTTAACCATAGGCTAGAAAATATGCCCAGAACTACAGCACCCCCAGTACCTGGGAATATGGGGACCCCTGACTGCCCGTCCTCAGTCACTCAGCCCTCCTGATACCCCAAAGTATGACAGGTGCTATGGTGGTCACAACACTGAGAGGTCCCAGAGCCTAAAACACATGAGGTTTCAGTCTGGGACTGGGTTGTGTGGAGCAGAGTCACATGGTTCCTGGGGAGCATGCGGGGGTGGGGGTGGGGGTGGGGGTGGGGGGGTAGCCTGCTCTGCCTTATGTGAGGACAGGACAAGTGGAGTGGTCAGTCCAGCATCCAACAGTTAATGAGGCCTGGAGTAGATGCCTGAGTGGCTAGCCTGTGGTACCCTGGAGTCCAAGAAGCGGGCGGGATATGGGAGCATCTCCAAATGGTGGCAAATGGAGGGTGGGTCCCACGTGATAGGTCTGTGAGTCAGGTGACCATATGGGATGAGGCCTGGGATCGCACGGCCAATGGGATTGACATTGGGGACCTGAATTTTACATTCTTAAAAGAACAAGACATGCTTAGGTAGATGCGATGAGACTTGGCGGCAGTGGAATGTGGAGTGAGAGTCCTCTGCTGGGACATATGGGAAGTTGGAGACCATCTTGGTTTGGGGGCTCTGAGTCTGTGATGTCTTCAGGACACTTCATAGTTGGTGGACAGGGGCTCTGTTTCAGCTGATTGAAGCTCTATAAATGGTAGGATAGAAAGATTCGCACGGCTTTCCGACATGTCAAGCTTGTCGCTCAGACGCTCTCGTTTTAGGTATATTTTAAACCTGGAAACAAAGACACGGTGAGATTAGTCTTTTCTCAAGAGTCAAATTTGAAATACATATCAACCAGACATGAATCCATGACAGCTAAAGTGAGCAGGATTGAAGTCTCTTTCCCGGTCACTTAGGAAGACCTGACCCCTGCTTCTACTGTAGGGGCATTCATTCCCCATCTCCAGCAACCCTGAAGGTTGGGTTCTCCCTTCTTGGTTGATCTCTTTCCCCCACAAGTATGTCACCTTCTGCTTTCATGTCACACGTATTCCACGATCCCAGATCTTCCCACCTTACCCCTACAATGCTTCTTCCCCATGTCTTTCACACACACACACACACACACACACACACACACACACACACAAGTCCTATTTATCTTAATATAGTTTCATGTATTTTCCTGCAAAATCCTATCACTTCATTTTTCTTTGTGGCTGAATAAAATTCCATTGGGTGGTGGACACATGGGCTTGTTCCGTTTCTCAGCTGTGGTATTTCAACTCTAAAATCAAACCTGAATGATAGATTTTTTTTTCCATTTTCTACACACATGTTTACTTACATATGTATGTATGTGTTGATTGATCACCATTTCCCAGGGTTGACAGATGTTTGAATTTAGAGACTTTAATTTTGACTTCCTTCCCAGTTCCCCAGTGAGGAACACCTCATTTCACCCTGTAATTTCACCCTGGATGGGACTTACCACACCACCCACCCCAAGTACAGGTTAGCTGGCTCATTCTGTCCCTTCCTCCTACCTGTGTGTAGTTTTTTGTCTTTTCTATTTGTTTGTTGTTTAGACAGAAAGGGCAGTCTTCGGTGAGAAGGAAATGGAGCCAGGTGGAGTAGATGTGTTGAGGAGACAGCAGGTGTGTGCTAGACAGAGGCAAGGAAGAGGGAGTGCAGACATGGACCATGAGACTCACCCCACAGGAACTGGGACAGCCTCCGACAACTTTCTATGCAGTAGGACCAATGAGCTTGGCAGCAAACATGTTCACGTCCAGGTCTTTAAGCACCAGTTGAGAGATATTTCTAAGCTGCTTTGAGGAAGATTGGGTCGGATGGGCATGACTTTTGATTCATCCTGCACTTGTCTGCGTAAGCTAGCAGTTAGTGCATTGACTCATGCTATGATTTTCTCATAACTATGTGAGAAAGACATCATACACCCACAGTCTCGCATATGCCTTGTTGCCTGTCTGGTAACCAACCATCTGAACTGACCTCGGGATCTAGTGTTTTCTGTAAGGTTCTCCTGGGATGTTGTGGGTCTGCCTCACTTGTCTCTTCAGAAAACCACTGCTTCTATCCTGCTACTCTCCTTGCTGCAATCCTGTGGCTTTAATGGGAACACCTCTATCCTGTTGAATGGGAGCACCATTTTGATGCTCCATTCAGGGCTGGGCACGTCATCTTCCTAAGCTAATGGATGTCTTTCCAGCATGGGTCTCTCCAGCCTCTGTGGTGGCTGAAGGTGTCATGCCTAAACCGTAGATGTACTTGCAAGCCTGGAAGTCCCTTTTGTGTAGAAGCTCTATTTCACCGTGAAGAGGATGGCCCCATAGAGCAGAGAAGCAAGGAAGGGGATGGGGACAGGATGCCCATAGGCTCTGGGTTCCTGGTTCCCATTCTTCTGCCTAAGTTTCCTTGTGTAGAATTTGTTTTTCTGCGGGAACAACAGCTCAGGGTGTTTGATGGTATGGCATCGAGGTGCTGCCTCAAATGGTCTCAAGCTATAATTGGGGTCAGACACTCCTGCTGGACTATGCCTCACACCTATGGGAGATGGGGGGGGAGGGGACTATGAGAGCTGAGGAAAGCAAAGACCTTTGGGTGTTTTCCAGGATAGATTTCCCCAGCATATCCTTACCCATTAGTCATGACTGAATTTATCATCAGCCCTTTAGACCTCCTTTCCAGAATGGTATCAAATTAAACCATTCTGTTTGAGATGGAGATTTCAAAACCTTCCTAGTATGCCTGATGCGGAGAAGAAAAGTGTCGTGCCTGCCACGCACTGTGGTGAAACTGCAGGCAGGCAAGCTTTATGGTGGTGGTTTTGCTTCTGGGAACCACATGGCTCATGACAGACCCTTATTGACAGGCGGGCTGTTGTTTCAAAGGCTGAGCACGCTTGGCACTGGCCTGGCAGGAAAGAAAGGAATCTTTGCTTGGCCGTTGTATTCATTTCTGCATGTAGCCGATTCCTTTGTTAGAGCAGACAAAGAGAGACAAAACTGCATGCAGGCTTTAAACTCTCAGTATCCCCTTTAAATTGGAGAGCATGTGTGGTGTGATTCATTCAGTTTTCTGGTGCCAGGATCATTTGCCAATAAGCGCAATGAGCCTCAATATTTGATTTGTCCACGGCTGGGCAATGCCAGGCTTGTGGGGACACAGACTGGGCAGAACTGATGCTGCAGTCAGGCGACACAGTGACGTCTCACTGCTCCAGGAAATTGCAGAGGTCTGTCTACCTTCCTTATTGGCTTTTGTCTGTAAAACACTGGACTGCTGTTTCTCTGGCTGCAATCACTTTCTTGATGGGTCTGGCTAGAGTTAACACCAAGTCGAGGCTTCTGCCCATACACAGAGAGATTCTAGGATTTGATTTTTTCCTTCATTGTGTTTCTATCTGCAGAAGTTAAAAATTTTAAACAGACAGTTATACATTTACGATCTTAAGAATGTGAAAGCTTGGTAAAAACCCATTATGAAACAATTTATTGAAAACAAATGAGTCCTTGATTTTCTCCATAGGGTCCATAATTTAGCTTTGGAATGAAGTTTTTAAAACATTTATGAATCATGATATAGGTGGGGTTTGATCCTTTTTTGGAGGTGTGGGGTGAGGCTGAAGCCCAGGAATGGATGGAGCATTCCATTACATCTTAGGTTTTGTATAAAATGTGGATTGCTTCCTAAGCTTGGGAACCTTGTGCTGCCTACCTGGGTCTGTCCTTCCTTGGGCTCCTGTTACATACCTTCAGGTCCACAACACCCTGTCCTATGTAGCTGCAAGCTCAAACTTCATTGAATTTTGGAAGGCGGTTGATAGATGTATCATAGCATCCTCTGCACTTGACTCAATTCCAACTCCTGACCCCCACACCTAAGGCTTCCGCTTTGATGATGCTCAGCACAACACCAAAAGCTCACAGGAGCAACAGCCGTTAGTACTCACCGATCTAATGTTTCCAAACTTTGTCTCAGGGATTCTTACTTCAATGAAATAAACTTTAGAAATACAAATTAAAGCTGGGCATGGTGGCATACTCCTGAATCCCAGCACCCTGAGGCAGGAGAATGAGGGCAGCTTGGGGTACATAGCTAGGTTTTATCAAGAAAAGAAAAAGAAAAAAGTGCAGAGGATTCAAGCAACCTGCATGAACCTCTTGTGATCTCCGAGGCTTTACATGTTAGAATTGGTGCCATTTCTATTCTGTTCCATCTTTAGGATTTATCAATTATGATGTAATCCTTTAGTATGTGGAAGTTACATTTAATGGAGGCTTATGTGTTTTATTTATTATTTTGTAGCAAATATCTTGGGCCCAGGCGCTCTCTTCCATTTGTCTACACCAACCTTAACTGTGGAGTGGACATTACCCAATGCACAGTGCCTCTCAACAGCCTCGCCAGCACTCCGGGTGAGAGGGGACCACACGGAAGTCCCTCAGCATCTCCCTTCCCTTTTCTCCCCTTTTGGAAGACTCCTTGGGTCCCATACAGATGAGAGGAGCCAATAGCCATGTTTCTATATTCACTCTGGGTCAAGAGGAAGCTCTGCCATGAGAAATTAGATCTTGAAAACCTCCCACAGGCCTATGTGCTGAAGGCTAGTGCCCCAGGGCCCAGCTACTTGGGACACAGGGTAGGGGACTTTGGGAGGATGGGCTAGTAGGGGTCCTTAGGTATTTAAGGACATGCCGTCTATGGTGACCTGGAGACCATAGCCCTACCTTCTTCTCTGTTTGCTTCTTAGCTTCCTAGCTCAGGAGGGGTGTACTCTGCTTCTGGTTCCCCATATTTCCATCCAATGCCCTCAGCAGAAGCCTGAAGCAATCGGTCCACCTCATTTTGGATTGAGGGTTCCAAAACAAACCATCTTTCTCACAGGCTAATGATACATTATGGAGACGGGCAAATGAAATAGCCCTCCTGGGTTCCATATGCTTACATATGCACATAACTAATCCAGGCTCCAGGATTCCTTCAACACACACACATACTGAACAAATGTGAGACATTACAAAACACCAAACAACCACCACCACCACCACCATAACAACAACAGTGGCAACCACAACCACAAGGAAACGGGGCTAGTTTACTTTCCTGTCACTGTGGTTAAAATATTGGACAAAAGCAACGTACAAGAGCAACAGTTCATCTTGGCTCACTGTTCAAGGTACAATCATCGGGGGGAGAAGTCACTGCAGCAGGAGCTTGAGTCAGCTGCACCCTTGGCATCTGCAGCCTAGAAGCAGACAGCAACTGTCCTAGCTTCACTTCAGTTGCTGTGATCAAAACCCTGGCAAAAAGCTACTGTAGGGAAGGGAAAAGTTCCTTCTGCTTGTGACTCCAGGTCACAGTCCATCACTGTGGGGAAGTCAAGGCAGTTCTGTGAGGAGTCTAGTCATACCCAAAGTCAGGAGCAGAGAGAATGAATAGTTTCTCTATTCTTACATGATTCAGAACCCAAAACCAAGATACGGTGCTGCCCATGTTTAGTCTGAGTCTTCCCCCATCCATTAACATAATTAAGACAATCTTCCACAGACATGCCCATCCCAACCTGATCTAGACAATCCCTCAAGGTGAGTCTCTTCCCAGATGATTCTATATTATTTCTAGTTGACAATTAAAGTGCCATCATGGTGATGACCACTTGTATTCAGCTCACTTTTTCCTATTTTATGCAATCCAGGATCCCAGCCCAGGGAATGGTACCACCCACAGTGGGTAGACCTTCCAGCCTCAATTAACCTGAAGAAATAATCCCACATAGGTGTGCCCAGTAGCCTGTCTCCTAAGTGATCCTAGGTCTCGTCAAGTTAACAGTTTACATTAACCATCACATATTACCTGTTTAAATTTGTAATCATGTTATAAGAACCAAGGCCACCCCCTCTGTAGGCTCATCTAACCAGAGACAAGAGGTGTGAATCCAAAGTAGTACTGCCTTTACCCTTTGGGCCTTTCTTCCCAGGCTGATTCAGAGACCAGAAGGTGAGTGTGAACATGGCATGCCCACCCCACCTCCTGATGAGGACATTGCCTTCTTCCTGCTCAGTGAGATCACTGCTTTATGGCTTCTCTTAGCAAGGCTCAGCTTCCTCTACATTTTAAGCAGACCTAACAGACATCGGGCTTAGAAATTGTGTGGCTTAAAGAACACTGGATGATCCAGAGACTTCTGTTCCACAGCTCTGATCTAATGTCCCATTCCTTCTCCCTCCAGACATCCTAGCAGTTATAGGACAAAGGTTGTTCATTGTCCTGGCCTCTCTTTCTTCCTCCTGATACAAAGACCAGAGTGTTTTCTTGGTAGAGAGCTACTCGGAATGTAGACATGAACACAAGGTCAACAAGTTCTCCCCTAACAAGAGTGATGCTTTTAGAAAATACACAATCTTAAACATTTTCTTTAAAATTTGAGTTCCTAATGCATTTTATCATGTGCTTATTAATTATGGTAGTTACCTTAAACTTTACTGAATCAACCCAAACTTCTACTAGCTACATAAAGTCTTGTGTTCTGCAACCAGTTCTTGTCTGCACACAAATGCCAGCTTCTCTATTTCGCCTAGAGTTATGGGGCAGTTAGTTAGTGCTGGGTCGTCTTGGTTTGTTTTTCCCTTAGATCTTTCAATATTCCTTGCTTAGGCACTTTATAGAATTTATCCAAATTACTTGCCTTTAAACAATGGAACTAGCAATTAGAAATAATATTTTTTTTTCATGTTCAACATATGATCCTCGGGAAAATATTGATTTGGCACCTACTGCCTACCTCATACAAGGAAGAATGCACGACATATTTATATATGACCAATTTTCCCCAAAGAACTTGACGTTGTCTAAAATAATGATATGGAATCATTACATCTAAAACTCATTGTTGTAAGGCAAAATGAAAAAGAAACAAATAAATAGAAGAGGCTGAGGGAAGCCATGTGTATCAATGGTTTTGATAAGGAGTTGCCTGTAGTGCTTCGTCCCCCCCCACCCCCAGCAGGCGGGTGGACAGCCATGGGAGGTTGGTTAGCCCCATGACTAAGAAACCAGGGTGTGGTGCTCATCTTTGAACAGAAGTGACAGGGACGCAGGAGAATCCCCCTGAGAACTCAGAGAGCTGCTTTCTCAAGTGATGGGTTGACTAAGTGGGACTTGGGGAGCACAACGAGGTGGTAGGAAAGAGAGGGCACACACTCTGAGACTCACCCAGACCAGCCTGGCTGAAGTTTCCTGGTGCAGACTGGAAAGTGCAATGGGTAGAGGCAGTTTGTGCAATAGTTAGACACCTTCCCTCCTAAGCAGTTTGGATTTGGGCTTCTACATTAGTGTAGAGATGCCAAGATGGTATGAGGAAGGACAGGCTGGAGGCAAAAGGCCAGCTACCTGTTGGCTATAGCTGGAGTAGGGGAATAGTCCTGCACAGACTGGGGGTTCAGGATCCTCAGAGCAGAGGAACAAACAGGGAGGCTGGGAGCAGGAAGGGAAGAGGAAATCTCACAAAGAGATGGTCTTAGGGAAATGTACTTGTGCTAGTAGATGAACAGACAGAAAAGAGTTTCCTGCTGGAGATGACAGGACTGGAGTCAACCTTCCAGTTGGTTCCCAGTGATGGCATAAATGATTGGGGCCACTTGTGATATTTGGCACATTTTAGAAATTGTTGACCTGGAAATTATAGCTATCCAATGAGCGTTGAATGTGCTGGGAAGTGCCAGCCATTTGGGACATGTGCGATGCACGTAGAGAGAAGCACATTGTGAAGAAGGGAAGCCGTATCTTCTGTAGATGCATGGGAGATGACACTCATGACCTGTTTAACCAGTAAACCAGGCTCAGCCGGCCTTATCCAAGCACAGCAGACTTCAGGCGTTTCATTTGTAGAAAAATAAAAGCAGAATTGTCGTCAGGACAGTGCTTGTGAGAGTCAGACAGGGATCTCAGACTTGAGTCCAGTTTTCCTCATCTGCCAGAATTTCTTGTTTTTAAAACAGAGAGGTTAAGGGACCATCCAGTTTACCTCTCCTGAACCACCTGTCTTGCCAACCATCTGTCTTGAGCCAGATAACGCTGGTGTGGAAAACTCCGTTCCTAGGGTGCTGGTGACAGGCACTCCCTGGTCCTAGCAAGGAGCCCCCAGAGAACCCAAGAGCAAGGCTGCCTGCCAAGCATCCTCTGTGTTCTGCCAACATGCTGCCTGACACTGCTCACAGTGCATTTATCATCCGAGGGGAAAAAACCCTCAAGCCTGGTTTTGTTGTGTTTGGACGATAGTACTTTAGACTTAGGGTTTCGATGGAGAGTTATTTCGTATGTGGCAGTTTTTAGAGGGCCCTGGTTCTCCTGTCCCAGGCTTGATACCCATATACACCCAACTGTGGGCTTTGCCAGCTGGTAGAGCCTTCTTTCCCTACACATGTTAAAAGTTTGTGGTCTTGCTCCATCATGATCTATCTGTGGGATTCATCCATGAGGCTTCAGCCGGCTTTTGGAGCCAGCTATAGCATGCAGCTCTGCATATGCCTGTCAGAAAACTCCCAGGGCTCCTTGAGAGTCTGCAAACTAGAGAATGAGTACTTTCACCAACTGTGTAGTGTGACAGTGAGGGACCTCGGGAGAAGGGCGCACCCAGGTATGTAGGAAGCAGCAAGCTGTGTAGAGTCCATAGCTGAGGTTCTCACAAAGAGCTGTGTGTGGCGTGTTGGGAAGAGATGACCAGTTGTGGGCCTTTCAAGTGCAGAGCCCAGCTTCAAAAACTTTGAAAGCAGGGGTTTGGAGGTGCTAGGGGTGGTGTAGAGCTCTAGAAAGGTATTTAGCAACACAGTGACTCGTTCATGTTGCCATCAAGGTGGACAATTGTCTGGATAGTGTGGGGAGGCAGCTCAGCCATAGTGGGGTCATTGAGATACAGGGCTACACACAGAGCTGCAAGGGTGAGGGGAGGTGGGCAGAGCTGCAGGGGTGAGGGGAGGTGGGCAGGCCTGTAGGAGTAAGGGAAAAGGAGCAGCCTCTATCTGCTTCCTCAGTAAGAAAGAAACAGAATTTTCTCAAGGATATGGCCAGTGAGCTGTGAACTTGTATGCTGCAGTCTTGGAGTGAATCTAACACATGCTGGGAGCATTTGCCTCATGTATATACGTACTAGACCTCAGGATGCCTTGCTGGCAGGCCTGATTTGTGCCTGACATTGGGCTCACGCACAACACAGAAGCCTCTCACCATGCTTCATGTCCCCATTTCCATCGATCTATCAGAATATTAGCAGTGATGATGTCTCCACTTCCTGTGGAGGAGGCATGGGAGTCTACCATTCCAACTCAAAGCCTTCATCATCTCTGATGAAAAAGGCATTGCAAATATAGGACGTCTGCATGTTGGTTCATCTAAGTGCCATGGCATAAATCAATTCATCCAAGTGGTGACCTCCTGTTTTGATCACCTTGGGCAGGTCACTGAGAGGCTTACTCTGGTGATGTGAAGTGTGAGCAAGCCCCTGTGTTCTAGAACATGTGCTGAGACAACTTCCCAAACAGTAAGTGGTGGGTACTCACAGTTGTTTCCCGTTGCAGAGCCTGGTCCCAGGGGCAGAGGAAGGCTGAAGGAGAGGGAGACCAGACCTCTGACAGGGCCAGGCTCTCGATCCTCCTAGCCACAAGTCACCTGTAGGGTCACCTCAAGAGCAAAGTTGTTCATTGGCTATTTCACTCAGGGACTTGGACCAGGAGGAGGGAAGCCATCTCAGCAAACAGTGTGACTTCAGAGAGCTATTGCCAACAGCAGGTGTTGACAGGCATAGTTAATGGCATGGGAAGCCACAAGGTCAGTGGCCATGCTCAGTAGTCCCTTCAAAGATCTGACATGAAGACTCCCTTATGTTTGTCCAGAAGCCTCAGCTGGAGAGGTTGCCTACATAATTCAGCAGCAGCCCCAAGCAAGAGAAGTCACAAGGGCAGGATAAAATGGACCCAGGAAGGTGGCTGCATACGCAGGCCCTGGTTAGTCTCCCCTGAATGGCTTCATGAACATCTTAAACATGAATATTCATGTAAGACCCTTCAGTGGAAAAGGTCATTCCTAGTATCTGGGCACACTAGATGTAGTGGCTGAAGTAGAGACATAGCTTGGGCATGCATGGAGACAGGCTCATGGCATGCCTCACTCCAGAAAGGGTTCAACCAAGCCAAACTCAGAACAACTGTCATGGACCTGACACCCTATTGGTAACCCTAGCTTTCAGTAAACAAGTTCTTTAAGCAGGCAATTGATTGGTTTCTCTAGCTTGACTCTCAATTTCTAAAAGGATTTCAGGCAGTTAAAGTCTGTTTTCTCCAGATGTTTCAAGAGCTTTCCCTTTTTCCAATTCATGGGCAACATCTCTATCAGCTGCAGCTCTCAATTAACCTTGTACCATTGCACCACACCATCTCTCCCAAGGCATGGCAAGTCTCCATTCTAGTTTCGCTTTCTGCTATATGTCATACCTACTCGTTTTCTTCAGAAAGGATATGTCACAACCCAGTCCATTTTCAGTTGTGGGCAAGGGAGGCCAAAAGGCTGGCTTCCGGAGGGCTACTTGGAGCCCAAATCTGTATTCAGGGGCTGCTATTTCTGTGATAGAAGCCATGGCCTTCTGTGCTGCTCGAGAGGAACCCAAGGGATGAGTAGACCCCCAGTACTGTCAACAGGCTTCCTACCAGAAACAAAAAGAATCATTAACATGCCCATGTCTGTAGACCTGACTTAGGAATGCTGCAGAATTATTTTCAGAGAGAAGAGTTAGATAACAAGGGCATGAGTTCAAATCATTTGTAGAAAATTAAAGAATGTTCTCCTGGCCTTTTCTGACTTACTTCAGACAGGATTATGGCATAAAACACGAGATTATATACTTTCTCTGAAGAGCACTCTATAAGCAAAGACTGGAAAAATGATGTAGGCAAAATGTTTTTATACACTGTGTAAAGTTTACCCTTCTGTTGTTCAAATGCTGATTTCTCTGTCCTCATATCTGTTTCAATCTGGACACAGCACTGTAATGCTTACACCAAGAGTCTCCTATCTCGTTCGTGTAAACAGCTCTTAACCATTTCTTCTCTGCCTTGTCAATAAATGCTGATCACTCAATGGCTGGGCAGAATACAGAATAGGGTGGGTCATCTGCCAACTAGAGGAAGAAGAGAGGGAGAGAGGAAGATTCAGATCAGCTGGCAAGATGGAGGAATTGGAGCCATGGAGAGGGGTCTGGAGAGAGACCACGGAAACAAACCTGAAGCCCAAAGAGCCAGGCCAATAATAATATGCAAGTATCATGGGATGGGGCTGGGAAGTCCACAGAGGTTATCTGTGTAGGGTTCTTGACAGAGGGAGATATTCTACAATCAAACAGAGGGACATGTGAATCCCAAAGGGACACTGGAGAGGTGAATACTGTTGATACTGTTGGCTCTAGAAGCCACCTTCTCCTGTCTCTCTACTGACCCTGGACTAAGATCAAGAAAATGTCAGCAAAGGTCTTGATAGCAGAAGGGCTGGGTCTGTCTTTTGTCCTGATGAATCTTTAGATGAGGTAATGTAAGATTTCCATCAGATGCACAAGACAGAGAGGTGGCTGGACCTGGGGGTGGGGGTGGGGGCTCCATCAGAACCCCCAACAGGGTGTCGCCTTGGAAAAAGGACAGGCAGATGGAATGCCAGCATTTCACAATGACCCTGGCTGCAGTCAGCCGATCAAGAAATTTCCTTCTCATCAAATCATAGAGTTCCGAGGCCAGCTGAAAGCATTTAAGAGGGAGCACTCCGCTCATCTGGGAAGGTGAAGTCAGGAAGAGTTCAGAGCAGTGTGTTGCCAGAACCCCTGCTGTTCCGGGAAGCTTGGGAGAAAGGCCTGTAATCCATCTCTGTCTGGCCTTCAACCCTGACCTTATGAAGCAGATCAGGGCCAGAGGTAACAGAAGCAGAGAGCTGATGTGGCCAGGCATGGGACATACTGATGGCAGCAAGCACGGATGATGTGTGCTTCTGTGCTTGTGGGTCCTGTAGGAGGAAGTCTCAGGCATGTGGCATGGATTTCCTGTGGTTTTCAGATGAAGATTAAGCCACTGAGAGATTAAACCCTGGATCTGAGTTCAAAGCCACCCCGGTTTACAAGCTAGTTCCAGGACAGTCAGAGCCACATGGTGAAACCCTGTCTCAAAAACCTAAATAAATGAATGAATGAATGAATGAATAAACAAACTAAGGAAATGAGTGGAATGTTTAAGTAAGTCCTCCCATCCCAGCGGTACCCAGCTCCAGAAAGCCACGTTCACACCCCTGGAGGGGGTTTACTGGGGGAAGGACGAGAATGAAGGGGGACACTTTTAGAACCTTATACTTAGTCCCTTTCATGTACACACACACACACACACACACACACACACACACACACACACACAAATATATTGTAAGAAGAAATCAGAGTGAGTCTGGATCTGGAAACCATAGTAAAGCTTTTAAGTAGTCAGCTTCTACCCAGCTCTCCCCAGGGTGGTCTATGGCTTTCTCACCTCCCCTGGGGATTGCTGGTGGCAATGGTTTGAACCTGTCCCAACTCCTTGGGACCCTTCGGAGTGCAAGGTGGCCCTAAAGATATACTCTGAAACTTTCAAGTGTGTCCCAAGAGGCATAGGCAGGCATTTCAGCCCCTGGACTTTGCTCTCATCGTGGCTGCACCCAGCTGTCCGGACATCCACTAATGCTGCTCTGTGACCCAGGCTCACCTCAACTTTCCCCAGTTGCCTCCTCCAGGAACCAAGCTCACCTTGTGACTGGCTCTTAAAGGGAAGGGCTGGCCCTGCCACACAGCCTCCGCCCACTCCCCTGCCAATCTCCGCCAGCGCAGTGTCCGCCCACCGCCCAGTGCACCTCTCCTGGCCCCGGCCTCACCTCTTACCGGGACAGCCCCGCCCCTTCACCAGTCTCCATCTCATTTCCCATTCAGCCTCCTTCCTCACCACACTAGGCTTTCCAGGTCCAGCGAGGGAGATTGCTGCTGGCTGCCATTTCACCCAAGAGCCCTCTCTGCAGCTTGATCTTGGCCCTCTCCTGAGCGCGAAGGGCCCCACCCTCAACACAGAGAACTGTCTTATTTGGGTAGAAAGCAAAACGCAAATGAAAGCAGAGGAATTATAGAAAGTGGGGAAATTACAATATCGGGAGAGAATTTGAAGCGCATTCCTGCAGCAGCTGTCAACATTTTTTACCATGGGTTTGGAAGAAAGTATCAGGACTCTGCAATGCAAGCATGAGTCATTGCTTTGACCAAATATTTCCCCTTGAATCTTTGCTACCCATCTGTCCCATGTCAACCCCCACCCCCCCATACACCTATTTTTAATGGTTTCTTGGCATTTACTTTTGTTAAAACAATGTTTTTTTTTTTCACTTGTAGAGTTAAGTTCCTGGTTAGACATCAGACTGTGGAAACTAAGGCCTCCCCAGGAAGGAATTCTAGGCAGGAAGAGGAAGGGAGCTCCTGGGGTAGAGGCGGGTCATCTGCATTAGCTCCTTATGGGAAGGTATAACAGAGCAGGGAACCACCAGGAAGAATGCTGTGTGAATGTTTTCATTGTGCCTTCCGTGTAGGGATCATCTCACAGTGCCTCGCTGATGATGAGCAAATAAAATAAAATAGAGCAAATGTTGACAAGATGGGAGAGGAGGGAACCGGTGCCCCATATAATGGAGATGTATGTCCATGGAAACAGAGTAGAGGGCCCTCAAAGATTTAAAAAGAGGGGACTGTTTAACTCTTTGTGCGGTCTGTCCCGTGATTGCTTAAGTGGGGGTTCTAAGCTGGTAAGGATGGAGCTGGGCAGGAAGCATGCATTCATTTATTTTCTCTTTGCTCTCAACCTAGATGGGGCATGGGACATAGCTGAACACCTGCCTCAACTTCCCCATAGTGCTGGGCTGTAATCTATGCCCTTTCTCCCTTGAAGCTGTTTTTCTATCATGGTATGTTTTTAAATCACAGCAACAGAAATGAGAGTGGAGCAGTCAAGAAATAGAAATGAGTTGCCATCAACTGATGTATAAAACAAGCATGTCACACACGCACTGTGGAACACCCGCACACCATCCCGCTGTGGGAAGAACAAGGACCTCTCAGTATGGGTAGAAGCAGAGACCGTTGTGGAAGGATGAAGGGATGGGGAGAGGCTGGTCATGGGTTCTAGGTTACTGCCAGGCAGGATGAAGAGGTTCCCGATATTCCAACACGGCTGGGTGCCTGTGTAGTGTGTGTTATATACTTTGAAAGGCTAGACAATATTTTGACTCTTTCATCTATAAAGTACACATACTTGAGGAATTGTATGTGTTTAATCTCACCATTGCAGAATATATACAGATATCAAAACATTACGTGGACTCTCAAAATATGTGCAAGTTTCTCCTTCTGAACTAGCTAAAATTGAAGTAATACAACAACAATAATAGGAAGGACTTCAAAGAAAAATCCGGGAGGCACTAAGGTCTTAACACCTGACATCTAGGCAGACTCCTGAAATGTATACTTTACAGGAGCCCATGGCAAGGTGCATGCATGGAGATTCTGGTCCAGTCTCTGCTCTGAGCTCTGCTACCAGATGAGTCTCAATGTAGGAGACAATATTATCTTTTCAGAGACATGAGAGCCTGAGGATTTTAAATGGATTTTAAGTGGCAATACAAGCTACAGATTTGGGACATCATTTCTGACCACTTCTCAGGTAGTGCTTGGCAGCATACCACAGGCCATGGCTTCTAGTGGCATCTCACCATGGGCTACGTGCTCACTTGATTTTGGTGGTCCCCACATGCCAACCTGAAATCAGAGGGGCGGGGCTTCAGATTCCCAAGCCTCTTTGTTCAGTAGACCTGTCAAGGATCACCACCACTGGCAGGTTCAGGAAGAAGCTCAGAGTTCCCCACCAGGCTCAGTGGCCTATCCTTTGCATGGGAGCTGTTCTTTTGAGGCCTGGGGGGAGGGGGACATGTACGTCTACATCACTACCAACAATCCCAGCTTTGCCATGTTCCTTCCAGCCACTGGCTTGACTTCATACATCTCACTTGCCTGTATAGTCTCCTGATTTTCCCACACCTTTATAGGTTGCAGGCAAGCAAGGTAGGAGAAAGATATGGGTCCCCAGGGTGTGTTGTGTCATAATAAACGCCATTACAGAAAGCTAGAGCCTGGCTTATGCATCTTTCAGACCTTGACAAACTTCAGAAAAGGAAATCTGAAGCTTCCTTCTCTTATATTTATCTAGGGCTTAATGCAATGACACCCCTGGCTTGGGAATTGCACAAGTGCACTCGCTTTAAAAACGGTCCTTCGTTTAGTTTTTCGAGTCTCTTCGTCCTTATTCTGAGCACATCTGCGGAGCCAGAAGGTGCCAGAGGCCTTGCTGTTATGCAGGAGAGGCTGAAGTATCCTTGTGGGGAGATTTAACATTCCAGGCAAGATTCATCTTTAACGTGAGTCCACAAGAATGAAAGCAGGGATCACCTGAGAGAGATGGGGGTGGGGAGGGGGAAGTTCTCTGCTAGTCACATTGCTTGGCTCCCCACAAAAAAAGCAAGCACCCAACGTAGTGATTCAGGCTTGCTTTTGGTATATTTTCCTTTGTGTGGCACCTGGACATTCATCCTCCTCAGAGTTAGAAGAGTCAGTAGGCATTGAAGAATCTGGAGCAGAGAAAGCAGAGCCCAGGCGTGCCAAGTTCTTTGCTTCCATTGTCTGTCTCAGTCTCAAAATAAAATCACCATCAACTCCTCTAAGGGGGGGTTAAAGATGAAGCAGGCAGTGCTTAGAAAGAAAACGGGAACAGGGGAAATCTGTGATACCTTGCTCCAAGGGGTCTCACGCAGCCTAACTGAAGGATTGGAAGAGCTAACGGTTGAAGGAATAATGTCTTATGGATCAGGCCATTTGATGCAGAGAGGGGTTACTTTCCCCTGGATCTCTGAGGAAGTTTCCCATAGTGAAAACACTAGTGACTTTGTAGGTAAGGAGGGAACGTGTGCTCCCAAAAAGAGGCAGAACAAACCACCCTGACATACTCACTGAGAAAGTGTAGAGAGAAAAATTGTCTCTCATCACTGTTTTCCAATCAGGTTAGAAACCTCAAAACCTCATTCAAAGAGTGAGTCTATCCAGAAGACGACAGACCACCACCAGAGGCAGGAGGCCAGGCCATGGCAGGGAGGCAGAGGTGCAGTTAGGAAGCACAGCATTCCCATTGGGCTTGCTCCCAATCTGAGAGGGGCTGTGCTGGCTATTCAGGGACCCTCTGTGGGTGGTGTATTTGGTGGCTTTGTTACTATTTGGCCAGAAGTTTAATTGGAATGACTAGTGTTTCTGATTATATTGTTGTCTTTAGTTCTTTTTCTTTTCTTTTTTCCTTCCTTCGCTCCTCCTCTCCCTCTTCCTCCTCTCTCTCTCTCTCTTTCTCTCTCTCTCTCTCTCTCTCATTTTCAAGATAGGGCCTCACTGTGTGTCTCTGGCTAGCCTGGAAAGGGTTTTTTTTTAGACCAGCCTGACAACTGATACACAGAGATTCACCTGCCTCTGCTACTGGAATGGCAGAGATTAAAGGTGCCCCACCCTACACTGTTCAGTTTTTGTCAGGGTCCTTACATCTTCACTCAGACACCTCTTATTGAGTGGTCGCTTTAAATTGAACTTTGAGGGTTAGAATCATTACTATCGTGCCCCATGTGAAAGTTTGTTGTTGTTGTTGTTGGTGGGTTTGGGGGGTTTTTTGTTTGTTTGTTTTGTTTTTGGTAAATGAGGCATTTTGATAGTTGTGGGGATTTCATGGTCTTCTTTCCTGCTACACTCTTCTTTTACCTAGCAGAGGTGAAGACTGCTTTGAACATTTTTGTTCAGTAGTTGCAGGTTTGGGAACATCATGTAGGGATTCTGTTGTTCTTGTGAGTCTGGGAGCAACCTCAATAGCCATGCCCAAGTGCACACAGCCATTACAGGGCTGATGTCAGAATCCCTGAGCAATGGTCTAAGAGCCCCCATGTTTACACACTTCCTCCAGGGCCTCTGTTCCAGCTTGAACTCTCGAAGATGGAATTTCACCGAGTTCACTCCATTCGTTTCTCAAGAATGGAACTGCAAAGGTCATGTTGTATGCTGTTGCTCTTCCAGTTGATTATCTTTTTGAGAAGTGTCACACTCTGTCTCCTCTTCTCTGAGCCCTGGAGGGGGACCTGGTGACTAGCTCCCTGCACAACTTCAGTAAGCATTCTTACAGGATGCAAAGGGACAAGATGACTGACTGCATCAGTTCTTAATTCAAGCTTTGCCCAATAGTAGGATGTGACCTGAATTTACCAACTGCATCACCCACTTTGTTGACAATGTTCTCAGAATAACCAACTGTACTATCAGACAGTGAAGTGAAAACAACACACGTACACACACATCACCACCTCTAGACCTACACAACACACACACTCATAGACACACATAGAAAGACACAAATACACACAAAGAGACATATATATATCGATGCACACACACTCACAGACACACAGAGATACGTATATACGTATGTATAAAAAGAGACACACAGATACAGAGAGAGTGTATGTGTCTGACATATACACTCATAGATGCATATACAGATATACACACATGTATACCAAGAGACATACACACAGATACACACAGAGACAGACATATACAATCACACACACACACACACACACACACACACACACTGGACAAACACACCTATGATCTTACACACACACACACATACCTCTACTCAATGCTGGGAGAGTAAGATGCACATCACAGATAAATGTCCTGTTAGCTTTTGATCGTTTCAAGATGGCTTTTGTTTTAAACATGGCTATAAACTGCTGTATTTATTTAACTAAATATTCAAGCTGTAATTACCCTAAACTCGGTCATCCTAAAAATCTGCTTGCCATTGAAATGAGTGGTTATTGCAGGTGATTGTGAAACTGTAAGTAAATAATCGTGAGGCTAAGCAGTACACAGAAGACATGGAAGTACTGCTGTCAGCCGAGGAGAGCACTGTCTCATGTCATGGCTTGGGAAACGTGACTAGGAGAGAACCTTTGGCTTCCCTTCTCTTGGGAGGCTGTTTATCGTGAAGATCCAGAGCGAGCTCCTCCTTGCTAAGTGCATGCACTCATTACATGGAATAAACGATGGAGTTAGAATTGTGTACCCTTTGACCCTTAGGGAAGAGACGGGTGCAACCAGGATGGTGTCCTGGTTGGTTTTGGTTAACTTGACACAAGCTAGAGATACCTGGGAAGAGAAGCCTCAGCTAAGGAAATTCCTCCATCAGATAGGCCTACAAGCAAATCAGTGAGGCGTTTTCTTGACTAAGATTGGTGTGTAGGGTCCCAGATCACCCTGGGATCACCTCAGGCAGGTAGTCCTGGGTGATATAAGACAGCAAGCCAAGCAAAGCCATGAGGATCAAGCCATTAAGCAAGGTCTTTGGTAGGGTTTCTATTGCTGTGATGAGACACCATGACCAAAAAGCAAGTTGGGGAGGGAAGGGTTTATTCAGCTTACACCTCTATATTGCTGTTCATCACTGAAGGAAGTCAGGACAGGAACTCAAACAGGGCAGGAATCTGGAGGCAGAAGTTGATACAGAGGCTATGGAGAGGTATGGCTTAGTGCCTTCCTTAGAATGGCTTGCTCAGTCTGCGTTCTTATAGAACTCAGGACCACCATCCCAGGGGTGATACCACCCACAATGGGCTCCCCCATCAATCACTAATCAAGAAAATGCCTTACAGGATTGTCCATATCCTGATCTTATGGAGAAATTTTCTCAGGTGAAGTTCCCTCCTCTCAGATGACTCCACCTTGTGTCAAGTTGACATACAACTAGCCAGCACAAACAGTGGCCCTCCGTGTGCTACAGTCCCTGACTCCAGGTTCCTGCCCTGACTTTATGGGGGAGATATATAGATGTATCTCCCCTTTTCTCCCCAAGTTGCTTTTGGTCATGATGTTTGTCATAGCAATGGAAACCTAACCAAGACAGATGCCTAGCATGTCCTAAGGTGCTTCCAACAATACCACCCCTCACAGGACCAGTTGACTTTGAATGATAAACCACACAGAATAAAGAGACCAGTGATCACTGTGAGCCCAGGACTCAAATAGTGCCAGAATAGCCTTCCCCTAAGAGGTGCTGGAGACCTCCCGGCAGATGGCCATTTCTATACAGTTCACTAAAAACTAGGTGAGCTTCCAGACAAAGGTTCCCATTTGTTAGGGCAGCTTTGTCTCAGGCCTGTTATTTGAGTGTCATTATTAGAAGTGCTTCTATGTAGATTATCTATCTATCTATCTATCTATCTATCTACCTAATCTATCTATCTATCTATCTATCTATCTATCTATCTATGGCTATGCTATCAAAACCTAACGTCTCCCATACAGGAAGCAGGAGTTTTAAGAACAAGTAAAGCAGATGGTAAAGGATAAGACTCATCCTTTGGGACCAAACAGGCCTTCAGGAACAGAACTCAAGCATGGCCTGTAGCAGTCTTGACTGGGTACCGGTTTGGTCTTACCGGAGGACATTTGTTTCTAGATGACGTTGGAGATTGACTGTGTCTTGTGAAGTCCACTTGAGAGGGGGGAGGCATTTGGGCCCTGTGATGGCTCTGCAGTCAATGCTCGTGTGACACCAAGGAGAATTCGAAACAGCACTGAGGTATTGCTGCCTGATCTTGGGTCTGCTATTGTCAGGCCCACCTCCACAGAAGCAGAGAGGTCGGTCAAAGGTCAAGAAGCTGAGAGGAACCTCTTGCCCAGATCATAAACCAATGGTGGTGAAAAGGTAGATACCTCCTAGCTGCAAAACTGGGACAAACCAAGGCAGCTTGATGTGGTGGCATATACCTGTGATCCCAAAGTCTGGGAGGCCAAAGCAGAGACATGAGTTCAAGGCCTACCTGAGCAATATACAAGATCTTGTCTTAAAAAAAACAAACAAACAAACAAAAAACCCCCAAAAACCCAAAATAAAACAAAAACAAGTTTTTTAAACCCAACAAACAAGAACAAAAGACCCAAACCTCAAGAGCACACTTCTGGTCAGACCCACAGAGAATGTAAATGTGTGGGTGATTTGAAGACAATACTATGATCTTTTTTTGTTAGTTTGTTTTTGTTTTTGTTTTTCAAGACAGGGTTTCTCCGTGTAGCCCTGGCTGTCCTAGAACTCACTCTGTAGACCAGGCTGGCCTGGAACTCAGAAATCTACCTGCCTCTGCCTCCCAAGTGCTGGGATTAAAGACGTGCGCCACCACAGCCCGGCCATACTATGATCTTTTATCGCTGCATCTCCATTCTCAGGTAAGTGTGGACCGTGAGTACTGTCAGTGGCAGTAAAGATCTGGAGGTGCGGTGGCTGCAGCAACTGAACTAAGACAGTGGTTGATTCATTTTTGTCCCAAGAAACTGGCCTCATGCTATGTGTCACGGGGCTTTGGGTACCAGTGTCACCCGTGCTGGACACTGGGACAGCTAAGGATGGTCTCCAGAAGCTGAGGTGGATCAGTGCTTTTGGCTCACTGTGGTGTGGGTGCAGGGAGGACAGGAGAGGCCATGCAGAGAACAGAGAGAGCAGAGAGACAAAGGGGGAAGAAGAGGGTGCTGGCAGGCTCCTCCACAGGGGTGCTGGCTTCTGTCTTCTTGGAACCACCCCCAGAAAGTCACTCTGGGTTCTTGGCGATGGGGAACAATAGCAGGGAAGAGTGGGCTAGTGCAGAAAAAAATGAACTCCCTTTTGACGTTAAAATGACAGCCCTGTGTGACAGCGTTCTAAAATAAGCCATGTCACATAAGGCTCTCTTTTATAAGAGAGTATCCATATGATTTTAATTTTTATCTATTATAGGATGGTGTGCGCAGGGAAAACAATAGGTACATTCATGTTTATTCATTAACTTCCCCCAGTATTTGGAAGTTTCTGTTTCAAGAAAGTTTCTCTTACTCCCAACTATTTTTTGAGACTCCATGATCAGTCACCGCTTCCCTTAAGGCCTGCCCCTCAGAGCAGGCTGGTATACGGCGGGCGGGCAGGGAGATCAAAGGCTTATTGAGCAGGGTTAAATCACACTCATTGCATGAGAAAACAGTCATGTGTGATAGTGAGCGAATGTCTGCGTGAGCATGGACATATATGTGAGTGGGTGACTGAATGTGCACATGAGTTCACACATGAGTGTGCACGTGAATGTCTGTGGGTATACAAGTACATGGCTGTGAGTGTGTGAGTGCATGAGTGAGTGTCTGTGGGTATGCAATCACATGACTGTGTGAGTGTGCATGTGAGTGCATGAGTGTGTGGGAGTATGCAAACATGTGACTGGGTGAGTGTGCAAGTGAGTGCACAAGTGTGTGAGTATGCAAGTATGTGAATATGAGTGTGCAAGTGAGTGCACGAGTGTGTGAGTGCACATGGATGTGTGAGTGTGCAAGCACATGAATGTGTGAGTGTGCAAGTGAGTGCATGAGCGTGTGAGTGTGCAGTCATGTGACTGTGTGAGTGTGTAAGTGAGTGCATGAGTGTCTGTGGGTATGCAAGTACCTGACTGTGTAATTGTGCAGGTGTGTGTATGAGCATACTATATCGTCATGAGCCAGACACTGGGCTGTAGGACAGAGCTATTCCCTCTGACCCAGCTTCTGACTAGCTTTGAAACATCACTCATGTTTTCCTTTGTGTGACTCTTGTAGTATGAAAAACAAAGATAAGAATGTTTTTACAGGATTCTTGTAAATATCACATGAGGTGCTGCAATGATTGCTAATCCAGGGGTCCAGCCCTTAAGGATTCTCTCATTAGTGCAGGCTATCTCCTTTCCCTCAGATGTACTTTGATGGAAAAAAATCTTCAAAGAATTCTCTGTTCTTCTTCAGTTCTAGGCACCACGTGTAGAAGTAAAAATACAAGGTGCTGACCTTGGGCACATTACTCTAAGTGCCTGCCTTTGGCCATGGCAGCAGGTGGCAGTGGCTGGGTGTGCAAAGGGGCTGCCTGCACCCACCCCCTTGCTGTGGTTGAGTGAGCTGGGATGTCCTGGGAGAAAGCAGAAGTCAGATGAGCATGCAGATAGTCCCCAGACCAGGCTGTCCTGCTACTAGGGATCCCAACAGGACCTCCCCTACCTGCTAACAGTCTGACACCTGTTACAGGCAGAGGGATGGCTCACTGTGGCTTTGTCACTGGCAAGGACAAGGTTGT
The DNA here is from genome assembly GCA_019843965.1 of Rhynchomys soricoides. Lineage (NCBI taxonomy): Eukaryota > Metazoa > Chordata > Mammalia > Rodentia > Muridae > Rhynchomys > Rhynchomys soricoides. The sequence goes on from JADRCH010000244.1 coordinate 927,359, forward strand.
CTGCTCGGTAAAAAGAACTTGTACTGTGAACCTGTGTTATGCATTGTTCTCTGTTGAGATCTTTTGTGATCTGTGCAGTGGAATTTGATCTTGATGCTGATTTAAGGCTTCTCGCATAAGACCTGTCACTTCTTACAGCTAAAAGGTAGGACAGAGAAAAGAATGGGGAGGGGTGAGCATTGACAGATTGCGCCACCCCCTGAGGAACACTCATTCTCCTGAAACCTCAGTCCTCTGTGCTTACTCCCTCAGGTGCCCATCCCTCTCTACCACGTGGGCCAGGGTGGCCTGTGGAGCTCTCATGTGAGCAGCACCAAGGTTTGTCTTCTTGACAGTGAGTTATTATTTTTGGAGGATCTGGGGTTTAAAACCGGCACTGCTCCGGGCAGTGGTGGCGCACGCCTTTAATCCCAGCACTCGGGAGGCAGAGGCAGGTAGATTTCTGAGTTCGAGGCCAGCCTGGTCTACAGAGTGAGTTCCAGGACAGCCAGGGCTACAGAGAAACCTGTCTCAAGAAACAAAAACAAAAACAAAAAAAAAACAAAACAAAAAACCCGGCACTGCTGTGCCTGACTTGTGGCCCCAACCTTTTCTGTATGTTTTTATTTTGAGAGCAAGGCTTCATAAGATACCAGGCTGAGCGTGCTTACTCATTGCCCTGGCTGGTTTGAATGTGTGACCCTCATGGGAACAGCATTAGTGTTTCACCATGCAAAGGTTTTGTTATCTATTCACTTGGTGAATTATAGTAGGCAGTCTTTAAGTTGTTTCCTTCCAAGGCAATTTTACTTTGGCCTTTGTCTCTGCATAGCTGGGATTATAGGCCTGTGACATCACCCCTGGCTATACTGCGTTCATTTTGAGCATCTGAGGTTCAATTACAAAATGAGCCATCTGTCTCCCTGTGCTTGTTGGGGTCTATCCCATCAAAGAAGAGATTGGGTACATTTTGTTTAATGGGATGTCTATCAGTGAGAAAGAAATTCTAAGTCATTCAAATATATGTTTGACAATAAACTATGCTCACTGAGTTAATCGTTGATGCCAGGAGAATCATCCAGAAACATTACTATTCTGTGCCCCTGACCCCCACCCCAGCCTGGTTGGGCATATGTCTTGGTAAGTCACCTGGATACTAAATGCCTATGAAGATGACATTAATTTTGGCCTCTTAGCTATGTATGCCCACTCAAGGGGGGCCTTCCTGTGTGCCCATTTTGTTGTGTGACAGGCTCTCACTACATAGCTTCAGCCAGCTGGAACTCACTGTGTAGACCAGGCTGGCCTCAAACTCACAGAAAAGCCTGCCTCTGCCTGAATGCTAGGAATAAAGGTGTGTACTGTCACGCCTAGACTGTGTGCCCATTTTCATGGATTTCATGCTATGTTTTACTGTGTAGTTATTACTTTGTGTACATGTATATGTGATGTGATATGTATGTATGTGTTTGAGTGCAGACATGCCATGGCAGGCTTGTGGGGTAATCATAAAACAGCTTTTCAGAAATCGGCCCTTGCCTTCCATCTGGTTGAGGCAAGGTCTCTCTCTCTCTCTCTCTCTCTCTCTCTCTCTCTCTCTCTCTCTCTTTTCAAGACAGGGTTTCTCTGTGTAGCCCTGGCTGTCCTAGAACTCACTCTGTAGACCAAGCTGGCCTGGAACTCAGAAATCCACCTGCTTCTGCCTCCTAAGTGCTGGGATTAAAGGCTGCGCCACCACTGCCCAGCATACAAGGTCTCTTGTTTCTGCCTTGTTTCATACTCCATGCTATCTGGCCTGCAAGTCCCAGGTCATTCTGGCCCCCCCCCCCCCCCCCCATACCTGTAATTATGCTGGGTTTACAGAAACTGGCCATCTGGGGACTGAAGTCAGGTTGTCAGACATTTATGTTAAGCACTTTTACACACTGGCTCATCTTGAAGGCCAAGAACTTTATATTTTTAGACAAGCTGTATCTTTACAGAAAGATTAATCAGAAAGGGGGGCATTCTTTCAAATCTTCTTCCTGTCTGGCCCATCTCTTCAACAGTTCTGTCTTTAGTGGCTTGCCATTGTGTGGCATCTTTGTGCTGTGCATTCCTGGTTTCTGTCAAATGTGTGACACCAGGTTGGCATTGGGATAGTATACAGAGCAACTGACAACCTTGGTTGAGAATCCCCTGAGGTCTACCCACTCATTCTCCCTCCCACTGACCACCTCAGTCTCAATGGTCTTGCTTCATCCAGAGGGTCATACCACTGGGCTCATGCAGCATATGCCTCCTCAGACTGGCTCATTTTGGTTAACGATGTATGTCTAAAGTAACCTGATGCCATTCTGAGGTCTTGTAACTTACTTCTTTTGAATCATTGAATACATTTCCATTCTCTAGATGAACCATGATGAGTTTATCCATTCACTGAAGAAGGAACATCTTGGCTGATTCTGAGTTTGTAGTTATCACTAAAGCATTTATAAACACGTACAGACTTTTGCGTGGATGTCTTCAACTCTGTTGTGCACACACAGTGGTGCACACTTGCTGAATTACTGGGTAAGGATGTGCTTAGTGCTATAAGAGATGGGTTCAGTGTGCTCCAGAGTGGCTGTCCTGGGATCCCTAACATGGATGAAGGGAATTCCCTCACTTCATATTCTAACTAGTCCTTAGTGTGGTCCAAGTTCTGAACTCTACCTGATCTGACTTGGTGGTATCTCCCTGCTGCTTTAATCTTAAAGCTCGGTGATGACAGGTGTTGGTTATCCTGTCTCTGTGTGTTGGTTATCCTGTCTCTGTGTGTTGGTTATCCTGTCTCTGTGTGTTGGTTATCCTGTCCCTGTGTGTTGGTTGTCCTGTCTCTGTGTATTGGTTATCCTGTCCCTGTGTGTTGGTTATCCTGACACTGTGTGTTAGTTAGCTTGTCCCTGTGTTTTGGTTATCCTGCCCATGCACTGGCAATGTACCTGTGTAGGAGGGAAGGTTTGTTTTCATTCATTGTTTTAGAGAGTCCCCTGCTGGGATGTGAAATTCTCTTGAGTAGAGTCTACTCCTCTGTTTCAGTGGGGGTTGGGGGTGGGGAACAAAGGCAGGGCCCTTGCTTTTCTGGAGCTGGTGTTGCAGATGGGCTGCATCACTGAATATATTCACAGTGATCTGGCAGCAAAGAAATAAAGGCAGGGGGTGTGCAGTCCACAGAGAATGGTCAGGGAAGGGATACCCCAAAACCTGGAGGTGAGCATTTGAAGTTCAGGGGCTAACGTTACAGACAGAAAGGGTAGTGAGTGAAGGTGTACAGGGTCAGCCTTGCTGGGAAGGAAACAAGAGGATCGAGCCAGGCAGCAGAGAGCTGGGCTACACTGCATGGTACCTGCTCACCAGGGTGAGGACCCAGGTTTTACTTTGGGGGGGGGGGATCCAGCTCTCCCACTGCAGGACAGGGGTGGTTAAGAGTATGCTTTTCTGATTGGCTACATAGTACTCTGCATGGAGCGCAGAAAGAAAGCAGAGAGTTCTTAGAAGTTCTGGTAAAATGCAGGTGAGAGATGACATCTTTCAATCCACTCTGTGGCTAGGTTAGAAGGGAGAGACGTATAGAGGATCATGGGAAGTCCTGGTCAGGGTGCCCCTACAGGAGTGCATTCTGCACCTTTGGTGGACACGGACAGGGAAGAATGGGGTCTCTGGAGCATTTTCAGGCCAGTGTTGAGCTGGGTCAGATGTGAGCAGTCATCATACACCGGATGACAGTGGAGTAGATGGCTGGATTCTGTGGGCTGCTGCTCAAGATGGAGGAGGGGTTAGAGGCGTGCAGGTCGGAGGCAGCATTGCAAGGGTCGTGGACAGAAGAACAGCCTCAACTGAATCGTCTGGGGGACTGACCCACAGTGGGAGAGCCTGCACGAAGGTGCCTGCTTTTGAAGAAGCAATGGATGGAGATGGCTGTGGTTCAAGGAGTGAGTGAACCCCAGATCCCCTGTGTAGGAAGGAGTAAAAAGGGTCAGAGGACCACCCAGGGGACTGAAGAAGGTCATGACTTCCATGGACCTCTTCTGTGTGGTGTGGTGGCTTGTCGGCACTGGCTACTCCCATCCTGCTCACTTTGAGGAAATGTCTTCTCCCTCCCTGCTTCTTCTTCTTCCTCCCTCTGTCAGTTGGTTCCCACTCTCCCTTTCCTTCCTTCCCTCATTTCTTCTTCTTCTTTTTATATTGTTTTATTTATTTACATTCTAAATCTCTCCCTTCCCAGTCCCCCTTCCAAGAGTTCTATACCCCATCCCCCCTCTCCTCTGAGAGGGTGCTCCTACCCCCACCTCTCGTCTCCCACATCCCCATTCCCTGCATCCCCCTTCCCCGGGGCATCAAGTCTCTACAGGATTAGGTGCACCCTCTCCCACTGAGGCCAGAGAAGGCAATCCTCTGCTACACATGTGCCAGGGTTGGGGGTGTGTGGGGGGGGACCAGCACTTGGATGCTCTTTGGTTGTTGTCTTAGTGTCTGGGTTAGTTGACAGTGTTGGTCTTCCTACAGGGTTGCAATCCCCCTCAGCTTCTTCAGTCTTTCCCCTAACTTTCACACAGGGTTCCCCTCCCTCAGTCCAATGGTTGGCTGTAAGTATCTGCTTCTGTTTCAGTCAGCTGCTGGGAAAACCTCTCAGCAAGCACAACATGGCATCAGTAATGGTGTCAGGGCTTGGTGCCTGCCCGTAGATCTTTCTTTCTTTCTGTCTTCCTTCTGTCCATCTATCCATTTCTCCCTCCTTCCTTCCCTGCTTCCATCCGTTTGTCCTTCCTAAATCCTCTCCCTGCCCTCGCAGCCTCTCCCTGGCCCTGAGTATGGGAGACAGTCTGGGGAGTCGAGGTCCAGCTCTGGCACTCTTGGTCCTTCCTGCCCTAGAGCTTTGGAGCAGATGGAAAGTGTCTAGCTGCTTGTCCCACCGCCTCCCCAGGCCTGTTCACAGAGGCTGGTTCTGAGCGGCAGCACTGAAACCCTATGGTGGACAGGTTAATTCCCACTAATCTAACAAAGTCTAAATTAAAACAGCGAGGCTTGAAATGCTTGCTAACATATTTCTTCCTTCCTTTAATACCCTCCTGTCTTTAAACCTCTAATTCTCCTCAAAGCTTAAAAGCTGTGTGTATTTTAGACATGTGCGCGTGCGCGCGCATTCGCACACGCACGCACGCACGCACCACAGATGAGAGAGCCCCACCTCACCCCTGCATGTAGACCAGGCTGGCCTCGAACTCAGAAATCCTCCTGCCTCTGCCTCCCAAGTGCTGGGATTAAAGGAGTGCGCCGTGGCCAGCCCTTGGCCTGTTGACTTTCTATCCAGGACAGCTTCCTTAGATTAGACCAGGACATGGCTAAAGAGAGGCTTCTCCCCAGGGATGTATCAAAGAAACATTTTGGTGTGTGTGTGTGTGTGGGGGGCTTTAATCCTCACAGTATCTGGGGACAGTGCTCAGAGTGTCCTCTCCCCTGAGGCTTCTTCCTACCCAGGGAAGTTTTGTGAGTTAGGACGACAGGTACCATGCATGCCAACCCTCACCTTCCCAAGCAATTAGAATATGGGCCCAACTACAAAACACACTGGTTACTTTTCCAGACCTATCACAAAACTTAGGAGAGAAACAGCTTAAGGAAGGGGAGGTCCCAGCCGCGGGGCACCACACATCCCCAACGAGGGAGCAGAGAGATGAATGCTGACACTGCTCCTTTTCTCCTGTTTATTCAGTCTGGGACGGGGAGCCACTGCCCAATACCATCCAGTTAAAGTGGTCTCCCTTCTTGGTTAGAAACTCCCCCCAGACATGACCAGAGGCTCATTTCCTCTATGGTTTGAAATCTTGTCAAGTTGACAACGAAAATGAACTACTGTAAGATCATTCTGGAACTTTGAAGATCTCCTTAGATATAGACAGAATACAGTAAAGAAAGTGGGGACAAAGTGGGGTGAGAATTAGTGAGCAAGACCCCTGTCCTCAGGGCTCTCCTTCCCATGGTCTGGAATCACATATGAGGTGCCACAGTCCTCAAAGGTACCCCACACCCTGTGCATGCACATTGATTATAAAGTGACTAGAGTCAAATTATCAATATTACAGTGATCCTGAGTCACCATGCTTCAAAAGAAAAAACTTCTCAAAGTTATGAAAGCAGCTGGGCTCAGCTGGTGGATGGCTTACTGAGCAACTGGGAAGCCCTTGGTCTGATCCCCAGCATCTGCAAAGGTAGAGCAGTATGGTGGAACACAGTGCTGTCCAACAGGTAGGAAGTAGGAAGAGGAAGAGGAGGATTAGACCCTCAAACTCATCCTCTCAGCAGCATAGAAGATCTAGGCAAGTCTGGGCTGTGTGAGATCTTATCTCAAAAACAGTAAACAGGAGGAGGAAGAAGAAGGAGGAGGAGTAGGAGAAGGAGGAAGAGGAGGAAGAGGAAGAAGAGGAGGAGGAGGAATAATCTTTCTGAATGTGTTTAAAAGGAACTTCTAACAAAAATACTAGAATTGTTCTTAGTGTCACTACACTTCATCTTACTCAGTTTAAGAATTTGGAAGGCCCCACATAGCATCAGCGTGTACCTTTGTGCCCACAGCAGGGTGTCATTAGACTTAGTGAAGACAGTGTGGCAGTGGGAATCCAGAGCTCTGAGGTCATTGTCTGTTGTCATCGCAGAGTTGGCCCTTCCTCAGGCACACACAAGCAGCCTCTGACTTTCTGCCCAGCAAAAGAGCCTTCTTCACTCTTGTTCCTGAACTCTTACCTCAGGCTCTCTCAGATCGCCTTGGTGTCAGCTGTGGACACAGAGCTAGTGACTCAGAGAATGAATTCCTCCCCAGGTGGGATGTTGCCAGTCATGAGATCATCGGACAAGTTCAGGGGTTTTGTGGGATGAGTGACCGGATCAGAAGGAAGTGACAGCAGGAAAGGTGGGTGGATAGTCTGATTGGCTGGGGGCTGACTTGAGAACGCTGCTGTCTGTAGGGCTCCAGTTCCAAACAGCCTGATTCTGCTACAGGCACCCACATTTGGCACCTCTTTAAGGTTTTATTTGAAACTCCCACATGAAGACTTGATGGTGACCCCTCCTCTACCCAATGCTTCTCCGTCAATTGCGTCATGATTAGTGATCTAGGGTTATCTTCCTACATCTACAGCATATTAAACTCAGGGAGCAAAGATGAAGGAAAGCCAGCCTGGGGTATCACACAGGCTTGTGTGGTGGCTGGAAGGCTGCAGCTCATGGTATCCAGGTCACTATTCCAGCTGCAAGACAACAAACAGCATTTGATTTTATTTCATGTAAAAGAAATAGCTAAATACTTGCATTTAATCTTTAAGTGGATCCTCTGTCTCTAGAAACCTTCTTGCAGTACAGCTAGGTCAATGGCTGTGTCGGTCAATTAATAGTCATGGCACCTCTCCGGTTCAACTAGGGGAATTTACATTATCCTGCTGTTTCCTTAAGAGAGTGCTTATGCTTTATTCACATTTATGCCACTTATTCCATCAGCCACTGGCCTTAGCCATTAGACAGGATTTTAAAATAACCACTGGGACCCATTTGTAGTAGATGGGCATAATTTTAATTACTCAGGAATGAATCCAGAGGATATCAGTGACTGTTTTAATAATAAAATTATATCAATAACATTTTTCAATGTTGAAGATGAAAAATATATTTATACACACACACACATACACACACACACATATATACACACATATACATGTCCAGCTGTATAGCCAGGCTTTAAGGGCTTATGGGCATATTTGCTGTCAGATGCTTTTATCTTCTAATTTGGGAAATTAAAAAAAAAAATTGCCCCTGCCTGTTTCATTCTGATTAAAGGAAATTAAGAGTTCCTTAGAATATCATAAAAATTGAGGGGTGAAATTTTAAGTGCTGCACAATCAGGTCTCTAGGGCTCACTCATGATGCCTCTGTCCTACAGAGCTGCTGGAAGACACCTACCCTCCAGGCTCTTCCATGAGCAAGCAGGAGGAAACAAGCCCTTGGGAAGGACAAAGCTCTCCCTGTTCACACACAAGCTTAAATTGCTTTGATGTTTGCTGGGCTTATTCTGTCTTCAGAAAGGATTTGTCTGTGTTTGGAAAACAGCACTACCTGGCACAGGAATGGACTCTGGCCTCAGAAATCCTCAGGACAGTGGTTAGAGGTTTGAGGGCATCGTGCTCATCTTGAGACCCTGCCCAGCCTCCCCAGGATGCTCCCTGTGTGTATCTCCAAATTAGAAATAATTATGGATTGCTCGACTTTATTGGACCCACACAGAGAGTTATTAATTTTATTATAGCTTCGGTCTAGCTTAGGCTACCTCCCAGCTAGGTCATCTAGCTTAATTAACCAGGCTATCCTAGTCCACATCCTCCCACCTGGGCCATTACCTCTCTCTCCCCCAGGATGTCCAACCTCCTCTGATGGCAAATCTTTCCTCCTCTGATTTCTCTCCCAGAGACCCTTTCTCTGCCCGGAAGTCCGGTCTTCTACTTCCTACCCAGCTATTGGTTGTCAGCTCTCTATTAATCCAATCAGTGAGTGAGGACGGTGTACCTTTATGAAATGCTGAGGCTGGTGATGTGCCATAAGAATCACAATACCAAAATCTGGCCAGCACTCAGCTCTCTGTTGGCCCAGAATTAACAATTAGATAATACAAAGGCGACTTTCACACAGTGCACCCCAACAATATTGGACAGTTGATGTGTGATGTGTGATCCACAACAGAGCCCTCCCCTTCCAGGGCTGAGGCCACGCCTTACACGCTTTGGCTCATGATGTTTTCCCAGCAAACTGATGGCTTTAGAGCATTCAAGGTGCAAAGTTTGTTATTTGAATTCCTTCTTGAAGAAGAGACTAAAATGAAAGAAGCCAGGTTTTAATCAGTAGCCGGGAAGAGCAGTCGTGCAATAAGCAAACTAGCACCGAGCTGGTGTGGATAGTGGAGAGCTGAGGTAAGCATACCCATTACACACACACACACACATACACACATGTGTGGCCATGAGAAAGCCACAGATGATCAGCCTACAAACCCAGTGGCAAGGTGCCCTCATCCTCAGCTTTGGTAACCACAGAAGAGTGTCAGGCACTTGAGAAATACAGTAATTTTGACTGGCATATTTAAAGTGGGTTTGTTGGACAGCCAAGCAACATCCTCAGCTTTTTAGGTCAACATGGCTTTATGGTGTCTATAAATCACACACTTGTGGATTTATGAGGTAGGGAAGTGTACTTGGAATACAGAGGTCTAAGAGGTGTTGAAGAACTGCCCTCACTTGCTGGCGAGGTGACGGGGGGGGGGGGGTGTAAAGGACTTGCTGCCCACGTGTGAAGACCAAAGTTGAAGTCCCCAGCAGACACTCACCTGTAACCCTCATTCTCCCACAGTGAGGTGAGAGCAAGAGTCAAGATTCCCTAGAAACTCATGGGCCAGCTAGCCTGGTGTGCACACAGGTGAGCAACCAAGAGACCCTGCCTGCCTCTAACAAGGTGGAAGTTGAGGCTCAACACCGGAGGTTATCCTCTGACCTCTTCATGAATGCCATAGCAACCAAGCACCTACACACATACATAAATGACTACACACACAGACACACACACACATACATGCACAAACACACATGCACACACACATGCAACACATACATACACATGTACACACACACATACGTGCACCCACATGCACATACATGCTCACACTCATGCAATACACACATACATAGATGAGCAAACACACACACACACACACCTGTCATCATGGGAAAATGAAATACAGTTTCCTTTTTACCTTTAGTCACTTCTTTATGTTCAATAATATTTTAAAGATTTATTTGATTTTTTTATGTGTATGGGCATTTTGCCTACATATATGTATGCCTGCATGTATATATATGTACCATGTGCATGCCTCATGCCCACAGAGGTCAGAAGAGGGTACCTTGGCTCCAGAGTCATGGATGGTTGTAAGCTACCGTGTGTGTGATAGAAATTGAACCTGAGTCCTCTGAAAGAGAAGCAAGTGTTCTAACCACTGAACAATCTCTCCAGTGCTATCAGCAACATTTTCAAAATCACTATTTGCTTCTAAGAATTGACTTGGGCCGGGCAGTGGTGGCGCACGCCTTTAATCCCAGTACTTGGGAGGTAGAGGCAGGCGGATTTCTGAGTTCGAGGCCAGCCTGGTCTACAGAGTGAGTTCCAGGACAGCCAGGGCTACACAGAGAAACCCTGTCTCAAAAAAAAAAAAAAGAAAAGAAAAGAAAAAAGACAACAACAACAAACAAACAAACAACAAAAAAAGAATTGACTTGGTCCTCTCTCGAAGCCCTCCCCTCCCCAACCCTCCCACCTGATCCCCTCCCTTATTCCCCTCTCTCACCCCGTCCTTCCCTCCATCCACCTCCAAAGTCTATTTTATTTCCTCTTCTCAGATTCAAGCATCTTCGATTATTTAGCATCTTCGGGTCTGTGAATTATAGCATGGTTATCCTGTACTTTATAGCTAATAGCCACATACAAGTGAGTACATACCATGCATGTTTTTCTGGGTCTAGTTACCTCACTCAGGATGATATTTTCTAGTTCCATCCATTTGCCTGCAAATTTCATGTCGCCTTTGCTTTTAATAGCTGAGTAGTATTCCTTTGTGTAAACAAATTGAGGGACATCTAGGTTGTTTCCAGTTTCTTGCTATGAACATAGTTGAGCAAGTGTCCTTGTGGGATGTTGGAGCATCTTTGGGGGTCTATGCCCAGGAGTGGTATAGCTGCGTCTTGAGGTAGAACTGTTCCCAATTTTCTAAGAAACCCCCAAATTGATTTCCAAAGTGGTTGTACAAGTTTGCATTTCCACCAGCAATGGAGGAGGGTTCCCCTTGCTCCACATCCTCACCAGCATGTGCTATCTCTTGATACTTTGATCTTAGCCATTCTGATTGGTGTTAAGGCGGAAGGAATCTCAGTGTCACTTTAATTTGCATTTCCCTAATGACGAAGGATGTTGGACATTTCTTTAAGTGCTTCTTGGCCATTAGAGATTCCTCTGTTGAGAATTCTTTGTTTAGCTCTGTATCCCATTTTAAAATTGTGTTATTTGGTTTGTTGGTGTCTAATTTCTTGAGTTATCTATTTATTTTGTATATTATCCCTTTGTCAGATGTGGAGTTGGTAAAGATCTTTTCCCATTCCATAGGCTGCCGTTTTGTCCTATTGACTGTGTCCTTTGCCTTAGAGAAGCTTTCAGTATCATGAGGTCCCATTTATCAGTTGTTGCCCTTAGAACTTTAGCTATGGTTGATCTGTTCAGGAAGCTGTCTCCTGTATCAATGGGCTCAAAGCTATTCCCCAGTTTCTCTTCTATGAGATTTAGTGTATTCAGTTTTACATTGAGGCCTTTGATCCACTTGGACTTGAGTGTAGAGCAAGGTGATAGATTTGGATCTATCTATGTTCAGACATCCAGTTAAACCAGTACCATCAGGATGTAAATGAATAAATAATTAATGAGAAAGCACATAAAAAGAATTGAGTTGGAGCCGGGCAATGGTGGCGCATGCCTTTAATCCCAGCACTTGGGAGGCAGAGGCAGGTGGATTTCTGAGCCAGGGCTACACAGAGAAACCCTGTCTCAAAAAACAAAAAACAAAAAACAACAAAAAAAAGAATTGACTTGGAATTACATGCTTGTCTGGTTCCCCCACCATTATTCTATATCAGCTGAGTCACAGTGCGTGTGCCCAGTAGGCTTTTCCAGAGTGTGTCGCAGGGCCACCATACAAGGCACTCTTGTTCCTCACAGGCATATGAGGCTAAGAACTCATTTACGGTAGACTCTGCCACATGCGATCCTTGGGGAAAGGTGATGGATTGAGTCATCAAGCTCCAGAAGCATTGTGGGAGGGTAGCCCACTGAGGTGTTACACACCCCTGAAAGGCATTTGAAACCAGTGAAGCTGTGTAACCCACCACCCTGCGTACAGAGCCCACTTTTATCAAGGCTGCCCCTTAGGGTACAAGCTATTTTTTAAGACAGCCAATGATCCCTATAATCTTATTCTGTACACCCTGAACCAGCCCTGGACTCTCACAGAGTGATTTCAGTTAGACAGGCCAGATAAATTTCTATCAATTGAAGTAAGGTTTTGTCTGTGGTGGAGCCTGTGAGGCAGACTTCTATTAGCAGCATGGTTTCTCTAAGATGGTAAGATAGAATCATCAGGAGGATCCCAAAGGACAATTAGCTTGTCAGTGACTCACACACGCTCGTCCTCATATGGAACCACATGCTAACTTGTCATTCGTTTGGGGATGATTAAGAAACTTTTGATTTCCAGGCTCTGAGGTGAGCCTGCTTTAATGAGAAGCTCTCGGGTCACTAGCTCTCATGTGCTGGTGGGCTTCCTAGCTTGGAGACTTTTGCCTTCTGGGTCTGGAGCATTGTTTTGGCCCTCTGTGGCTGGCCTAACAAACCATAGATACCATGATTGGAAGCACTTGGCTGTGCACCATCCCACTGCACTGTACTTGTTGGCCTCACCAGGCAGAAAGCAAGGTGTCAGCAGGCTGTTCTTGCCCTGGTTCTCAGGGTGACTTTGCCTTGGCTGCAGGTGCTTGTTCTCTGCCTCCACCTCCAAAGCCACACAGCTGAGTTCTCAGAGACTCTTTCCGGGGTCTCCCTCCCACAGCCATATTCTCCCTAACTCCACTCAGCTTGCTCTTCATTCTCTACCTTCCATTTCTAAGGACTCTTTTGATTACATTTAATGACCAGTTTGTCCAGGTTGGTCTCACCTCTCTGGTTAATCCCATCTGAAAAGACCCCTTTGCCACACACTGTGCCAATGTCATTGATACCAGGTTAGGATGGGACATCTAAGGTAAGAGGTAGGGGTGATGTCCTGACGGCTGTCAGCCACTGGCCACAAGGGACACTCAGTGTGAGAGTTAGATCTCTGCCACATCAGCCCTAAGTGGCAGCATCAGTAGTGTTTTTCTTTATCTCTGTACATCTCTGTTTACTCTGATGTGCCGTCCTGAGGATGAATAACTAAAAGGGACAGCGGGGCCTAAACAGAAACCTGTATGACCCCGAAAGTGCTGAGCTGAAGGACACAGTCAAGGTCAAACGGTAGATAGGACAAAAGAGATGAGCAGGTTTGGCCTTGGGTGGATCAAACATTGGCACAAGTGAGTTCACAAGGCTAAAACCTGGTGAGAAAGCAAGCCGAGGGACTGTACATTGTGTAATGTCTGGTGCTCAGAGCTGGGAGATATTCAGGCCCACCCATGGGAAGGGTGCACTTCGGCAGGGTGGTCTTTATTAAACATGAGTGGAGGTGATGGGCAGAACTGCAGGCTTATTTGGTTCTCGCCCAGGTATCCCCAGGGCCCTGAATCTGAGAGAGCCTTGGCTAGGTGTCTGCATGAACATGGTTTTGCCTTTCCTCATTTTCCTGAGCTAACACAGGCCCTTGGATGTCAAGCCCATTACCAGCACCGCGTTAACTGCTCTTGCAAACTTGTAGAGGGCGCACACTCTCTGTTCATTATGTTAATATGGCAATTCATTGAATAAGAAAAGTCCAAGCTATGAGAAAAAGATTGACCATTCTGAGTGCTGGAGACTATTCTGCTTTATCGTGGTTTTGTGCTCAAGTCTTCAGCAAAAATACAAGTTGTCAGAAATCATTCTTATTTGCTAAATTTTAGCATCCTTAAGAAAACTTAAGTCCCTTTACAAATCAGTTTGAACTCCTGCCACCGCATGTTCTTGGGATTTATACTTGTGCTTGTGTGGTTTTTACCCATGAGCAATCTTCCCGGCTCTGCCTTTGAATTCTTCTTCTTCTTTTCTAAGAACTTTTTATTGATTCTTTGTGAGTTTCCCATCATGCACCTCAGTACCACGCATCTCCCCATCCCTTTGTATCCGCCCTCTGCCCTTGCAACCACCCCACCAAAAGAAAATGAAAAACAACAATAATAATAAATAAAACAAAAGGTAAAAACCATCTTGTTGTGGAAGTTGTGGTGTGTCACAGTGTGTCCCACAGTATACCCTTTTGTTCACACAACTTAACTTGCAAATGTTCATCCCAATGAGTCATTGGTCTGATTGGAAGCCTCTGGCTTCTGATACACTATCAATACTGGATCCTCACTGGGCCTCCTCTTGGATATCCTGTTGTTACCCTGTGTCATGGAGATCCTGCAGCTTTGGATCTGCAGGACCTGCCTTTTCATGCACTCCAGAAGTTCATAGATGGGATAAATGTTGGGGTGATCCAATGCAAAGCCCTGGATCTGGGCCTGGGTGGTAGCTGAGTTGATCAGCCTGCCAACTGTCCTGTGCCCACACCACCAGGGCAAGCATTTCTCTGAGCTGGAGAGGCTGCAGCTGCAGGTTCCAGGTGAGAATGCAGAGGGGGGAGGGTAAGACAGGACAGAACTTGGGATATTCAAGGAGCCATTGGGATGACCCAAAGACCTCCAGCCGGGCTCTTGCCTTAATGTTCAATCACTTCCTATAGTTCTGGCTTGGAGACCAAGCTCAGAGAATATTGCAGATCCAACCAGAGCACCTGCCGGACTGTCCCACACTGCACTCTCATCCTTTAGGGCCCAGCTTTGTTCATCCCCCCAGGAAGTTTTCAGTTGTCTCATTACCCTTCCATTTTCTCTCAGGAGACTGGCTGCACGTCCAGGGGTGATCTTTGATAGGGCGACCATCTCTCTTACACTGATGGCTGACAGCTGTCCATCTTCATTGGCCCGTGAGCTCACCGTGAGAAGCACATCCTCTCCAGCTGTGTAGCATCATCACTAAGAGCATCCTTATCTGCTGGCTGGGGTGGTGGGCGTGGGACTGCGGGAGGAAGGGGGTGAGGACTCTCATTGTCAGGGTTGATGCTGGTTTGAGTTCTTACTAAGTCTTCCAGGGGCTTTGTAAGTTAGTGTTGGTCGAGCCTCAAGGTTAAGGTCAGAGGTGTTCTTAGAAAATCATACATTCTCAGAGAATTCACTCGTGTATCAATGGGACAAGAAATGTGAGTGATGGACAGGGAGGAGTCAGCAGGTAGGAGCAACTGGAATATGGCGTTGCAGGTACTGCAGTGTCCTGTGGGTGGGTGGAAAGCCTGCAGCTCAAGGGAGATGAGAAAGAGGGTAGACTGTTGCACAGGAGGGAAGAATGCGCTTCCACAAAGATGAATGAACAAGGGTGGCAGGAATTGGCTTCTGTATCCTAGCATCCCTTCTGATTTCCTTGGGGCAGATGCTGTAAACATCTGTGGCCAAGTGGAGTAACGAAGGGGTGGGTGGAGCAGCCGTGAGCAAGAGTAGCCAGTGCGTTAGGAGCCTAAAACTCTTCCAGGTTGTCTGATATTGAGGAATCTAACAACAAATCCCCAAAGATGCAGAGATAAAACCAGTCGGTGTTCTACCCATTACCCCAAGTAGGTTAGCTTGTTAAAGCTGATAAAATCATGTGACCATTTTACATGTCGTTGGTAGGCAGAGTACCACTGCTTTGTGACATAGTTACAACCATTCTGATGGCTTGGCTCTAGGTAGATCTAAATTGCTGAAATGAGGTAACTGGGGTTATAAAGAACCACCACTACCTTGAAACAAAATTGAAACAATGGCATTTATTTAGAACCCATGTGCCCGCACTCAGTCAACAATATACTGCAGGGTTTATCTCCATTATTACAAGCTGAGCAATGTCTTCTCTTCTCGTGGAAGTCAAAAGGGGCTCTTTCAACACACCCGTGAAAAGAGTTAAAGAAAAACTAGTTAAGAATAGCCAGGCAGTGGTGGCGCACGCCTTTAATCCCAGTACTTGGGAGGCAGAGGCAGGCGGATTTCTGAGTTCGAGGCCAGCCTGGTCTACAGAGTGAGTTCCAGGACAGCCAGGGCTATACAGAGAAACCCTGTCTTGAAAAAACCAAAAAAAAAAAAAAAAAAAAAAAAAAAAAGAAGAAGAAGAAGCTTGATGAACTTTGTTCACATAGGGGAAAAACCCAGAAACCTGTGTACCCACTTCACACTCCCACACCGAAATCCAAAGAAATCCTTAAATGTAGGAGGCAAGACTTGAGCTTCAAAAGATGATGAAAACACCTTATGATTTTGCAAGGGAAGGGCATCTCATTCTTATGTGTGTGTATGTGTATGTGTGTGTGTGTGCATGCATGTAGGGGTGTGTGTGGTATGAACATTCCATGGCTTATGTGAGGAGGTCAGGGGACACCTTGAGAGACGCAGTCTCTTTTTCTGCCCTATGGGTTCCATGAATTATACTCAGGTTATCAGGTGTGGCAATAAGCACCTTTGCCCACTGAGCATCTTCAACAAGAGCCAAAAGGATTCTTCCCAAAGGACATTTGCAGCTGAGCTGGACTATGTTACATTCAAGAATATCTCATCAGTGATAGCACTGTGAAGAGAAGGACAGATAGACACCAAGAGCCAACCAGGGGCTCTTTTCTAGAACACATAAAGGACTCAAAAATCATTCATAGGAAGTGCAAATGATGGAAAAACGTGGATACAAACAAGATACAAACAAGATGCTCACCCCGTGGAGGGGGCTGGGGCCAGCTGGAACAAGGCTGTGGCAGTGGCAGGTCACTGACCATTAGGAATGGGATCAGGTCCTCCCTGTCCAGCTGCAGCAGTTCATATCTACTTCTAATTTCTAGAGGGAAAAGAGTGATGGACAGACAGAAGCAAACAGTTCCATTCCCATTGGGAACATGGACCTGTAGATTGAGGTCTTGGTGCTGGTGCATTCATTATCTTTCTGAAGCTTCCCATGTTTAAAATAAGATGCTGTTTGCTTTGCCCTGCCTGCCCTGTAGACCTGACTGCAGAACTCCCTGGCTGCCTGGGCCGAGCTCTAAGCTAGGATAGGGCAAGAAAGGAAAGTGTAAGGGAAAGGGATACTGACCAAGGGGGAAGGGGAGAGATCCGGTGCAATGGAAGCCCGTGCAGAATGACCCTGTGCCCTTGTTAACAGGTTTAAAGCATTCCTGCATTGCTGATCTGAATGCCAGCTAGGGCTTCAGTATGCATATCAAACCAGCTCCCAGCTCTGTGAGGTAGGACAGTGGAATTATATGTGCAGAATATTCATTTCTCCACAGCCCCTCAACTTCACAGAAATAGTTTAATGCCTGTGTTGATTTCAGAACCTCTGCATCCTAGGAGAAAAAGAACAGAAAAGCGGCGGCCTGAATCATCTTATGACTTATAGCACACAAACATTTAAATGTGTTAAATGTGTACTACACTGATGCTGCATAATTACTAAGAAAAAGCTCCTGGACTTGTTGAATTAACAGGGATCCATCTAAAAATAAGTTGATTTTAATTAGTGTGAATTTCACATCTAAAAGTCTTTGTGGAGAAACAGTTTGGCTATTGTTTTTTTCTCACCAACTGGGAAGCTTAAAAATAGTTAATGCCAAAAGGAGCTTAATATGGTGGCCTGTTTCTCCTCTTTTGGAATTTAGTGACCTCAGAAAGACACTCAAAGACTTTTTGCTCACTTAAAAAAAATAAGCTTCAGTTTTTAATTTCTAATACTAGCTACACATGGACTATCAATTTTAATTTCTAATACTAGCTACACGTGGACTATCAATTGATTCTGCATTCTTGCTTAACCAGGGTGTCACAGACATATTTAAATGGCGTTAAGAGCTAAATCTAAATAATCTAAATGGGATGAAACAAGTGGTTTGTTTTCCGGTTTATTCTTTCTGTTAGCAGCAAAGTAACAAAACACAGCAAGCAATGTCAAGGTTTTGTGGGATTTTTTTCCCCCTTGAAAACCTCCAAATAAATTTGAATTTTCTCAGAAGAGAAATGAAGAGAAAAGACGTTATGTTTCTATGAGCAGAACAGTTTTGTCCTAAGATTCGAGATTTGAGGAGGGAAGGAAAAGTTGAGCAATGCTCGTTTGCAGCTGATGATCTACGGAAAATTCAAGAATAGCGAACGTTCACCACATTGCCCAAATAATGATGATCTCAAAGTCGGGGTGTCAAGCGAGTTGCTAAGGAGTGTTACGGTGGACGCTATTGGGAAGCCACGTGGTTGCTATGGTGACTGCACATGCTAGACAAATGTCAATTACCCAAAGTGCCCAGAAACTCTACCTGGCCTTTCTCCACACACAACCTGTGACACCTTTGCAGCCACGGATTGCCTGAGAAACACTTTTTGAATGATTTGCATTTGTTTATTATACTGACTTGGTTCCTGCTAACTGCTGGGGTAGAAAAAAAGAGTTTCCACACAGTCAGGTGGAGCTATTCGTGTTGTGTTTGATAGGCAGCTATGGATCCAAAGATCAGCATCGGGACAGGTTTTATGATCCTTTAGCTCACTGTGTCCCATGCTTCATGGTCAAATCCCTTACCTCCCCTCAGTCACATCCTCAGGGAACTGAACTTCTCTCCATTTTTTTTTTTTTTGCAGATTGTTCATTTGCTTTGTTTATAGGAGTTCTGGAGAGCATAAGCTTCAGGAACTTTCTATTTCTGGTTGGGTATGTTCCCCCCATGCTAACCCCAGTGGCTTTGAGCCCCCAAGTGGCTCTGATGACCATGAGAAAAGGATCCATGGAAGATGGTCTGAGACAACTGGGATAGCTGAGGGCATCCTCAGAGCAGAAGTGACCAGCCTGAGCTAGGCAAGCCATTAGGGAGGAAAACGTTCCCACAGGTGCATGAGCAGGGGATGGGGAAGGGCACAGTCTCCTTAGAATGGAAACTGAAGATTACCTGTAACTGCAAATATGAACCAGCTCTATGTAGGGACAGAAGATATTCTGGAAGGACACAGGAGGGAATATTTCATCTAAGCAATAGGGGTGGAGGTTAAGGGTCCACAGAAAGATAGGCAGATTCTACTTAATTTCTTTCCAAGTACTAGGTTCCTTTAAAAAATAAACATGCCATTTTATAATTCCTAAATCCCAGCGCATGGAGTGATAGGATGTGTGGATCTTGAAAGAACCTTGAGAGCCCTTTGGAGTCCTGGGCAGAAAAGACCTACCCAACTCCTTCCTGCTAATTTTGCACGTGAGTTGACTTTCATTGGCTCACAGCTCCATCGCAATGTTCCCATTTATGTCTTTCCTGGACATAGGGATGGGAACCAGGTCTCCGTGCGACTTTTCTTTGTGTTCTTCAAATTCAAGCTTAAACTTCAATATTTTAATTTGGGGGGGCACTACATTATAGGTGAAAAAAATCAAACTCACATAATAGACTATGCTCATTACTTTTCTAGTTGTTCTGACCAGATATTTGATAGGAGGTAACTTGAAGAAAGAGGAGTTTGTCTTGGCTCACAGTTTGAGGGTACGTGGTCCTTCATGGACAGGAAGGCATTGTAGCAGGAGCTGGGGCATGCTGGTCCCATTGTGTCTGTATCATGAAGCAAAGAATAAACAGGAAGTGGAACTTGTCAATAAAACCTCAATGCCCGCCCCCAGTCTCCTGCTTCTTGCTGAGAAGCTCTATATCCTGAGAGTTCTAGAACCTTCCCAACCAGTACCTCTAGCTGGGGAGGAAGTTTCCCAACCCATAGGATTGTAGGGGACATTTCACATTCAAGCTGTGTCATGGAGAGAGGATGATACATGTCTGAAGAGGCACTGTATTGTAGAAATAGCCCACGACATTCATACTGCTTCCTACAGCCTCAGGAAGCTAGGTATATGTGCAGCTCAGTCGCCAAGGCAAAACATAAAGACTGGCCTTCTCTGTGCTTCAAAAGCCTCATTGCCAACTTACTTGATGCACCAGACACGGAGCCTTTGCTGCCGGCGATGTACTAATGTCTTACATGTCTATGTCCAAGTCACTTTCATGATTATGTGCTTTCCAAGATTTCTACAGAATGTATAAACTATTAGCAACAAGAGTTTTAATTTTAGTTATATGCTTGGCAGAGTAGAAAACAGGTCCTGCCAGACATCTACATATATGCTTTACTTTGGCAGGGAGAGAAGGGAAATGACTGTTTAAAGGAACCAGCTCAGATAAGCCAAGATTCTACCTCAACATTTTGCCTTTTTGTGAAATGGGTCAATGGACTGTCCTACTGAATCCCTTTCTATTGTTCTTTTATGTATGTGTATGTATGTGTGGATTGTGTGTGTATGTGTGTGTGTGTGTGGTGTAGATATGTCTATATGTGTGTGTGTGCATATGTGTGGTGTAGATATGTGTATATGGATGTGTGACTGTCATTGTGTGTGTGTACACACACGTGTGCACGAGAAGAACAAAGGCTAGTGTTGGGAGCCATCTTTAATCATTTCTTCACCTTAGTTTTTGAGAAAGGATCACTTACTGAATCCAGTGGTTGCTGAGTTGGCTTGATTGGCAGGCCAGCAAAGCCCCAGAGATTCTCCTGTCTCTGTTTCTCTGCTGCTATAATTACTGGTATGTGCTGCATAGCTGCCTTTTATGTTGATGATGGGAATAGAATGAAAGAGCCACCTCACCAGCCACAGGTCCTACTGTGCTTTGAACACATTGGTGGCTACCAAATCAGTCAGTGTGATTGTAAATGTGATCTTCCCACTACAGAAGTCACTGTGTTTCTATAACATTTGTGGCTATTTAAATTCAACTCCAGAGAGATGACAATTCAGTTCCTCCAGCACTAGCTACATTTTAGGTTCTCAGTGGGCATGAGGGGATAGTGACCTCAGCAAGGAGGGAGCAACCTGGATGTCCCCATGACAGGTCCTGTTGACAGCATTGGTCTCCAACAGACTTATGGCAGACAAAGTTGCAATATAAATGTTCCCATAGCAGTCACAAGGAAGGATAGTGACATAGGCTCTTGTGCAGTCTTACAGCTGAACAGAGAGCAGTCACCAGCTTCATGCTTTTATAGCAAGGCACTGCTTACTGCCACTGATTTACCAAGAAACATGCACACAGTAGACTCTGTTCTAGCCTGTTCAATGTGTGTGTGCGTGTATGTGTGAATGTGTGTGCAAGTATGCATTCAGGTGTGTATAGGTATGTACATGTGTGTGAATGTGTGTATGTGTGCATGTTATGTGTACATGTGAGCATGTGTGTGTATGCATGTGTGTATGTGGGTGCATGTGTGCACATGTGTGTGTATGTGTGTGTGTCGTTCTGGGTGAATTTAGTCCATGGCCTTTGGCCAGTGTTCAAAGAAAAGTGATTTAAGAAGAAAACTTTTAGTTTCTGCTTTTTTTTCTCCCTTTGGATTTCTAATGTTAGGATATATTATCATGATGGTTTAAATATGTGATACATTAGCTTCAAAAGTTCCAAGAGTACTGCAAGAAAGAACTCTTCCTGTAGGCGCCTGAGTGCTATTAATATTCTCCTATAATCTCGTTTTCTTATAATACAAAAGTTTCAAAACTAAGTGAAAGACATAATACAAATCATTACCTTATACTCTTTATAAAAATGTGCTCAAAATAGATCAAATGCCTAAAAGTAAGAGCTTAAATGGCAAAATCTCCTAGAAGAAAGGATACATACATCTTTTCAAAACCTTGTATTGAGTAATGATTATTAGCTAAAGCAATGAAAGCAAAACTCACAGAAGAAAACAGCACAACAAGATGACTTCATAAAAACTTAGGACATTTGGCATTTCAAGGGACTCATGATGAGAGTAAGCTAATAATTCATAGGATGGGAGAAGATGGCTAAGAATTCATATACCTGATTATACAGGGAGATGTGGTCTGACTAGCAATGTCCTTAAATAAGATACAAAGTAATAAACACATGAAAACAGAATCCTGAGAGAAGCTACCTAGTAGATGAGTTCTTATCCTGGCTCACAGTTTTAGAGGGCTCAATGACTTGACTCCACACCTCTGGACATTTTGTGAGGAATATCACGTGGAGAAAGAGGCTGTTTACTTCATGGTAGACAAGGTTTGGAAAGGTTCTAAAGACCAGTTATAACCTTCAAATGTATGGTCACAGTTTCCCCACCCTTGCCTTGCTGTAGCTAGGTCCCACCTCCTTAAGTGGAGACCAAGCATTTGATACATGATCTTGTGGTGGACACAGCCAAAGCATAGCATCAGAAGCAGTTTGTAATTCCTCAAGAAGTTAATCTGAGAGAGGAGGATGGCCTAGTAATTCTAATGCTATAAATTCACATAAGTCACAAGGATTCATATCTGGGTGCTTTTAATAGCATCATTAATCACCCAAATGTTGGAAACAACTCAAGGGTCCATCAGCCCATAAACAAGCAAAACGCACCATATTCACACACCAAATCCAAAATATACAAGACCAGTGTGCACTAACATGGATGGATCTGGACAACCTATAACAAATGAAAGGTGTTGGACACAGGCAACAAAAATTGTATTATTCGTTTTTAAAATGAAGCATCCAGAATATGCATAATCACTGAGATTATGGCTTGTGGTTGCCGGAGCTAGGGGAACAGAAGTTCAGTTACTTTTCTACTGTTGTGAAGACACAATGACCAAGTCAACTTATAGAACAAAGAATTTATTGGGGCTTGTAGTTTCAGTTTCAGAGGGTGAGTCCATGATCATCGTGGTAGAAAGCATGACAGCAGGCAGTTGTAGAGCTAGACTAGTAGCCAAGGACTCACATCTTGAGCCACAGCAAGAGAACTCACTGGGAATGTTGTGGGATTTTGAACACCTGGGAACATACCACCTCATCCTTCCCAAACAGTTCCACCAACTTTGGATTACTCATTCAAATACATGAGAGTATGATGGGTCATTGTCATTTTAAACCACTACATTCTACTCCTTGGCCCCTATAGGCTTATGCTCATATCATAATGAAGAATGCATTTGATCCAAAAGTCTCCATGATTTTTCAGTTTCAATAGAGTTTAAAATTTAAGTCTCTTCTGAGACTCAAAGTGATCTCTTAATTGTAACACTGTGTGTGTGTGTGTGTGTGTGTGTGTGTGTGTGTGTGTGTAAAGAGTATTTATTAGAATAGCTTATAGGTCCAGCTAATCCAACAATGGCTGCCTATCTATGGAAGGTCCAAGAATCCAGTAGTTGTTCAGTCTACAAGTCTGGATGTCTCAGCTGCGGTTCAGTATATGGTAGAATCCTGAAGACATAGGCTCTAATGCCAGTGAAGGAATGGACTTGCTAGTGAGAGAGAAGGAGGAAGCAGGCAGAAAGAGAGGGAGAAAGGGTGAGAATGTCCTTCTTCCATGTCCTTTTATATAGACTGCCAGTAGAATCTGTGGCCCAGGTGGATTTTCCCACCTTAAAGATCTGAATTAGCAGTGGATCATCCCGCTTCAAATGATTTAATTAAGAAAAAAAAAATCTATCACAGGTGTGCCCAGTCATTTGGGTTTTTATTAATCCCAGGTGTCAAGCTGACAACCAAGAATAGCCATCACACACTGTTAATCAAAAAGCAACGTCATACTTCAAACGTAAAAGGGCACAGAATATACATTAACATCCCAAAGGGGGGTAAAGGGAGAAGAGTGAGGAAATTCTGGACTAAAGCAAGACTGAGAACTGCAGGGCAAACTCTGAAGCCTGTAACTCCATGTCTCAAGTCAAAAGGCTTAGATGGCTCCTCAAGCCTCTTGCTCCTCCTAATTTTGCTGACTACAACATAGTTCTGTTTCTTGGGCTAGTTACTCTTCTGTGTGCAGTTCTCCCTGGCAGATATTCCTAGGCTCTGGCACCTCCAACATCCTGAGGTCTCCAATGCAATCCTTTCTTTTACCTAGATTCAAGCAATGGCCTCTCAGGAACTCTGCAGAGATTCCTCTGCTAAGCACCTGGTCTCAGCAGTTTTCCTGGACTGTAGAGGAAGATTCCACAACCCCTTTACTCTTGTATCCTTTAAGACTCAAAAGTCAGAACTCTGGTCAATGTTGTCATGTTTGGGGGCCTGCTAGGAACATAATCCTGATCCCCTGAGTTATATTTGCATAAATTTTGACTTGTTACTTTTAGAACTAGAAAATCCCTCACACCCTTTTCTTTCACAAGTTACAGGATTTTAATTTAGCCTCAGACAGATTCTGATGATAAGTGCAAAAAGCAGATACATTGTTTGCCAAAATATTATAAGAATTGTCTCTGGCTCAGTGGCAAATATTGTCCCCCTATGTAAGCCCTTGAGCTGGGCCTCCAGAGTCTGCATTGCTCTCAGAACTATTGACTTCCAAGATCCTACTAGGATGGCCCATTAAGCCTTGATTACAGCATTCATCTACTTTCCTAGTCCAAAGTCCCAAAGTCTTTCACATTTCTTCCAAACCATGTGGTCAGGCCTGGCCCAGCAATAGCCTACTTTAGGGTACCAACTCTTCTATTTCTTTGAAGACACCATGTCCAAGGCAACTCATAGAAGGAAGAATTTGTTTGGGACTTACAGTTTCAAAAGAATAACGTCCATGACCATCATGGTGAGTAGCATGGCTTAGAAACAATAATGAGAGTTTGTCCACCAGCATGGGGGAGAGAGAGCTCACTGGGAGTGGTGTGGGCAGTTGAAACCTCAAACCTACCTTCAGTGACACACCTCCCAATCCTTCCCAAACAGTTCTGCCCACCAGGGACCAAGCATTTAAATATAGGAGCCTGTGTGGGCCATTGCTATTCAAACTACCACTGCAGGCAATAACCCTGGGGGTATTGAGTTTCCCCTCTAGGGATGATGCTTACACAGCCTTGTAAAGTGCTGAAAACCACTGGATTAGGCATGCTTTTAAAGGGGCTTTGGTATGTATAGTATCTCAGTGCAATATTCTGTGTTTTATATTTTTTCTTTTTTTACGATCTCTTCTATAATTATGTACACACACACACACACACACACACACACACAAAACCTGCTGAGGTCACTTAGCAGTGCTGTTATGTGGATGTGTTCAGGTCTCCTGGGATTAGGTAACATATCAAAGGTTTTGTCACTGGAGAAAATCTATTCTCCATCTCTTATTGATTGTTTGTAGCTCTTTTGCTAGAGATGGGACCTTGTGGAATTTCCCCCATCCCCACTGTCATGTTGACTTCGTGAACTTTAGGCAGGTCTTGATTAGGCAGCTATATCATTGAGATTTCATGGTGCAGCTTCCCTATCATGTCTAGAGGACACTATTTCACAGCAAGTGTCTTAGTCCTTTGGCTCTTAAAATCTTTTGCTTCTTCTGCAGTGTTTTCTGAGCCTTGGGTGCAGTAGGGCTGTGTTGTTGTAAATATACCAGTTAGGACTGTACATGGCATGGTTGCTTGGTCTTCACATTTCAGTAAGTGGTGAATCTCTGTAGGAACTGATGTCTACTGGGAAGGGGTGGGAAACAGATGAGGGTAAGAGCTACATTTATCTGTATGTGTGTGTATGTGTGTATATACATACGTAGATGTATATATATACATATATAGGTATGTATATATGTATACATACACACAAATATACACATATGTATGAATAGTTCTTGCTTATTTTTAACTCTCTACTCAACAGTAAGTAGTTTTTGAGTGCCATCAGAATCAGTCTTTTAGGGAATTTGAGTCAAGCAAAAATCTGATGCAGAGTATTTGCATTTCAAACAACAAAATTGATAAATCTGTGTTTTTGTGAGGGTATAGAGGACATTACCACTTTTCGCTTGAGCTAAAAGGGTAAATGAGAAGTAGAACACATTATCTGAGAGTTAGAAAATCTTACTAGAAAACAGTAGCAACTTTGAAAGGCTCTGGTAGTTAGTATTGTCTAGTCAAGAGCCTGTGTTACATAATCTTTCAAGGACATTAAAGAGGAAGAAAAGCTCCAAGTCACATAGGATTTTTTTCACATGTCTTTGAACATTTAGACAAATACAACTGCCCTGGGTCACTGTAGACCACGGAACGCTTCTACTACAATGTGCTTGCCACTACTTTGAATTTGCATTTTAATATCTCTAAAATATGCTTTGCTCTGGAAGTGGAGGTACAGTCTGTGGAGCTGACATAACCATTGGTTTCACTTCCTGGTCAGGTTCAAAACCAGCTACAAGACACACTTAAAGTGTCTTTCAGAAAACAAGCAGTAAAACATAAAGAGCCTGTGGGAGTTGCCACACCAAAGACTTGAGGGAAATTAGCTCAGGTATGCAGAGCTTCAAATGACTTGACAGGCTTCATTGAAGCTTCATATAGAGCTTTGTAGGAAGCACTTTACCTTGGCTTCGAGACCAAATTTGCTGTGAAGACAGAGCAGATTAAATTTCTATGGGCGGCCCTTGCTGAGGCCCTATGAGAACTATGCAGGAAGATGATTCTTGAGTCAAACCACATTTGCTCTCTATAGCCTACAAACTTGATTCCAGGTTGGAATGAGGCTCTTCTCATTTTTCACAGGATGTCTTCAGGTTCTGATCTTCATAACCCACCCTCATAAGCTTGGTCATGTGACACATTGCAGGAGCTGAGGGGACAATAGCTCAAGGGAGACCAGAGTGAACCAGCAGCTGGGAGCTGAGAAAGAGGCTGTGGTTTGACCTTCATTGATATTTGACTGACTGCTTTCAAAGATACTGGGAGAACATCTGGAGAAATGGCTCACCAGTCATGAATACAGAAATGAGGTCTAATCTCAGCTGCCATGTAACAAGCCTGGCACCCTGTAAACTCCTGTAACTCTAGGTCCAAGGAATCTGATACCCTTTTCTGGACCCTGTGCCCACATAGTTGAGTGTCTCAGTACATGTACACACACACACACACACACACACACCCCACATGCACACACACAAACATGCAAACATACACACACTTGTATGCATGCCTGCTTGAGCCCATGTATGTATGTATGCACACACACATGCATGCATGTACACATGCACAGAGAAATCGAAACAAAAGGAAGAATTTTAATTAAAAAAAATATGTCTTCAGGGACTGGCGTGATGGTCCATTTCGTCCAGTGCTTACCAAACAAGCAGAAAGACCTAAGTCCAACTCCCAGGACCCATATAAAAAAGCCAGACATGCTGGGAAGCATTTGTAATTCCCATGCTAGAGGCAAGAAGATCACCAGGGAAGGGAGGCCTGCCGTCTTGGCTTACTTGGCACATTCCAGACCATTGAGAGAACCTGTCTCAATAAACAAGGTAAATTGTCATGCTCTGGCCTCCACATGTACATGTACGCAGGCTCATGCTTACACACGCACAGTTGCACGCTTGCACACCCCCAGCTGACACACTTGCCTCACACACGTACTCAAGATTTCAGAGAGAGCGTGCTAAAAAAAAAAGTTTCTTTCTTTCCCTAAGAACTGACTTGGAATTTCCACCAATCACAGCCCTATTTAATTGCTCGGAAATCTGATTGGCTGCAGCTGGACTCCGGCAGTCTTCCTGCATGGGTAATTAAGGAGCCCTGCGTTGCCCATCTGCCATGTTTGAGGTGTTCAAACGGGTTTTCTAACAGCAGAACATGTTAGAACGGGTGCAATTCCTCAGCAGTTTGGCGACAGCATTTCTCATCGCGTGAGTGTCCGGGGGAGGGTGCCAACACCAGCCTTCTCTTCCAGATGGTATAACAGAGGTTTGAGGAGGTAGCTGGCCCAGGCTACAGCTGGTGTCAGGGTGAGGCAGACCCCGTGAGTGCTGGGAAAGCCACTGCCCTCGGCTGTTTCCGTATCACTCTAAGACTGGACATACTTGTCTGTCACCATCGATGGTATAGAGACAACTCCTGTTTTGTAAAGCCACCACTGTATAGGAGTTAAACACACTTCTCAGTCCTCCCTCCTGTTCCCTAATGAGGGGGTCTTGAGGCTCAGTTTCCTCCCAGGTAAAGTGAGGGATGATGAGACAGGATATTCATTTCTGCCTGATTGCTGTAGGGGATTAGTCAGGACATCCTTGGGACAGCCAGCACTTTCTGAAGGACAATTAGCGTTAGAATAAAGCCCTGGAGCCTGGTGCTCACACCAGGTGAGCCAAGGGCACTCCAGAGCCTGGTCACCAGGTTCTGGACAGACACAGGGGGCTCCTGGATTTCACCTGGGCTTAAGGCCTGGGATGTTCAGTCTGTGGCTCTGCAGACATCGAGCCTTCTCTTGTCACTTTTACTCCGCTGCCTTCTGGAGAGTGATGGTTTCAAACTAATAGCTTGTTTTCTTTCTCGGTGCTTGGGGGTCTGTTGTTGAATTAGAGTTCACTTTCTTTTATCTTTCTTTTCGTCCTTCTTTCTTAGTTTATTTCGTGTGTGTGCATGTGTGTGCGTTGGGGAAACATTGGAGGTATGTATTAGTTGCTTTTTGTTGCTGTGATAAAACACCATGACCAAGGTATCTTTTTTTTTTTTTTTCATATTTTATTTACATTTCAAATGTTTCCCCCTTTCCAGATCTCCCCTTTGGAACCTCCCCATTCCCTCCGCCCTCCCCCTGCCACTATGGGGATATTCTCCAACCCACCCTCTCACCCACCCACCCACTCTCATCTTCCCTACTTGTCATTCTCCTATACTGGGGGATCTAACACCCTCAGGCCCAAGGGCCTCTCCTCCCCCTGACGGATAACAAGACCCTCCTCTGCCACATTTGTGGCCAGCACCATGGGTCCTTCCATGTGTATTCTTTAGTTGGAGGATCAGTCTCCAGAAGTATCGGGGGGTGGGGTGGGGGGGTCAGGCCGACCAAGGTATCTTATGGAAGGAAGAGTTTATCTTAGATTATGATCCCAGGATAAGAGTTCATTGTGAAGGGGAGGCTCAGCAGGCATGGCGTTGGGAGCAGGAAGCTGGAAGAAGAGGGGTTGAGCTGGAAATGGCTTAAGGCTTTCAGTCCCCAAGCTGGGCCCAATAATGACTTCCCTTCAAAAAGTCTCCACCTCCCAAACCTACCCAGAAGCACCACCAGCTGGGGACCCAGTGTGCAACTGCCTGAGACTATGGTGGACAGTTCTCATTCTAAGCATTACAGGGGGACAAAGGGGGATGAAGGAGGGTGGGGTGTGAGTGAGTGTGATGGAATTCCATCATGTGCTTGTTTAAAACTGTTGAAGAACACATTTTAAAAACTGTCATCTCATGATAACCCTGGAAAATAAAATAGATATTTCAGGAGAAGCAGTGCCAAGTGTCTGTGTGAGGACAACAGGTGAGTGTGTTAAAGTTCTACCCAGTTCCCAGTGATGTCAGCTCATGGTGACATCAGTCCACGGTGATGTCAGCTCGTGGTGACATCAGTCCACGGTGATGTCAGTTCATGGTGATGATGTCAGTCCTCAGTGATGTCAGCTCATGGTGACATCAGTCCTTAGTGATGTCAGCTCATGGTGACATCAGTCCACGGTGATGTTAGCTCATGGTGACATCAGTCCACGGTGATGTCAGCTCATGGTGATGATGTCAGTCCGCAGTGATGTCAGCTCATGGTGACATCAGTCCACAGTGATGTCAGCTCATGATGATGATGTCAGTCCGCAGTGATGTCAGCTC
Source organism: Rhynchomys soricoides (assembly GCA_019843965.1). Classification (NCBI taxonomy): domain Eukaryota; kingdom Metazoa; phylum Chordata; class Mammalia; order Rodentia; family Muridae; genus Rhynchomys; species Rhynchomys soricoides. The sequence goes on from JADRCH010000244.1 coordinate 956,858, forward strand.
ATGGTGACATCAGTCCACAGTGATGTCAGCTCATGATGATGATGTCAGTCCGCAGTGATGTCAGCTCATGGTGACATCAGTCCATGGTGATGTCAGGGAGAAGTGAGGCAGGGCATGGTGACACACACCTTTCATCCCATCACTCAAGAGGCAGACAGGTCTCTGCAAGTTTGAGACAAGCCTGGTCTACATAGTGAATTCCACACCAGCCAAGGCTACAGAGTGAGACTCAGTCTCAATAAATAAGTAAAGTCAAATTTTTATAAATTCATGCTTATTTGGCTTGTGATTTCTATACGCTTGTGTTTGAATTCACAACAACCAGTTATGTCTCACTAACAGTGTAACTGATTATAAAATCTGATTTTACAGCAGGGCTGGAGAATGAAACCTTGTCTGTCATGTCCTATTCCCCTTCTTTGAAGAGAGAGGTTTCTTTTGCTGTATAAAATAGAATTTAAAAAACTTAATCAAGACACATATTTGGCACATGAAAGAAAATGGCGTTGGCATTTTAGAGTTTTCCCATCCAAACTTTTCCATTATATTTTTGCTGTAACATTTTAAAAATCATACTTTATTTCATGTACAGCAATGTAATTTTCATGTTAAATAATACTATGTCTTTGTTAGGATTTTATTGCTGTGAACTGACACCATGACCAAGGTAATTCTTATAAAGGAAAACATTTAGTTGGGGCTGGCTTACAGGTTCAGAGGTTCTGTCCATCATCATCATGGTCAGAAACATGGTGGCGTCCAGGCAGGCATGGCGCTGGAGAAGGAGCTGAGGCTTCTACATCTTGATCCAAAAGCAGCAGAAGGAGACTATGTCTCACACTGACTGTAGCTTGAGCATAGGAGATATCAAAGCCCACCTCCACAGTGACACACTTTCTCTAACTAGGCCACACCTACTCCAACAAGGCCACACCTCCTAATGGTGCCACGCCCTGTGAGCTAAGCATTCCAACACTTACATCTATGAGTCTGTGGGGATCATTCTTATTCAAACCACTACACCCTGAAATAGAACAATTTGATACAATTTAAAACAGAATCAAATGGAAAGCTGTCAGGTTGCAGGCCCCTCCCCGTTGTTTCTTTAAGTGCTGTGGCCTGTATGATAATATGTATTTAAAAGAGATCTACAACTCATTAGCTACTTACAGGAGCCCCTGTAAGGGTCCTGTGTTTTACTGGTTTATCTGAAGTGGTAATTATAAAAACTGTGAATAGGATTCTAACTAACCTCCTCCTTGAACATCTACTGTCACATACATTTAAGGACACGGCAGCCTGGGCTGTCATCTAAAGGGAAAGGGAAGTGAAGAATGTAAAACCCCGATGGGCTTGGCACAAGTCCAGCAGACACCTGGGCTGGTGGCTGCTTTGCGGTTAGGGTTAGGGGTTAGGGGTTAGGGTTAGGGGTTAGTGGTTAGGGTTAAGGTTAGGGTTATGGTTAGGTTTATTGTTGATGGTATACAGACTGTTTCAGAGCTGAGGGTGTAGCTCATTTGGAACAGTGTTCACCTAGCATCCAGATAGCCCTAGTTCATTGTCAGTAAAACCAAGAGTTGTCCTGTTCCCCCATAATGCCTGAGCTCAGGAGCAGGAACAAGAATTATCTGGAGTTTAAGGTTTCCCCCAGCTACATAGTGAGCCTGAGGCTAACTTTGGTTATAGGAGACTCTGTCTCAGAAATAAAAAGGGATGAATAAAGAATGGACTGTTTCGGAAGAAACCCAGCTCAAAGGGATGCTTTTGCCCAAGGAGCATGGATACATCGACATGGCCATCGTTTCTATGGCAAGTCCAAGTGATGTACTCCATGCTAGAATTTCTAGAGCAGTCTAAATCTGTCAACTGCAGGAGAGTCAATGTTAATGTCCTCTTGTGTTTTTAACCTTTGCTGCCTGGCATGTGGCTCTCTTGGGACAGACCAGGAAGACTTTTGAAGCCAATTGGAGCTGTTAGGGATCAAAGCCCATAACTCCAATCCCTTCTGTGGCTTCCAAGCTGCGTAGCCTGTGACAAGTCCCACACCATCTATGAACTCAATCCTTAATACAAAAATAAGTTTCCTCCCTTGAAGGATGGAAGGAGATGATGTTCATGGAGCATCAGGAGGCATGCAGGCACTCAGGTGGGGCTAGCCTCTCAACTGCCTTCCACACTAGTCAGCTGCAGTGTGCTGGTTGGTTGATCTGAGTGCATTCAGTAAGCCATTTGGCATGAGCCACCCATCCACTCTGTAAAACACTGAAAACCTATTCTCTGGCATCCTGGAAAACATAAAGGAAAGAAAATTAAAATCTACCCAAGGACTGGTCAGCCGTATTATAGTAGCTTGTTCAGGCTTGGGTTTCTTATTGAGGGTGGAAATTGAACTGAATAGTAGTTTGTAGACGTCAGAGAGGATGCTGGGAAAGAAGGGCAAGGGAAGGAAGCAATGCCATGGTCACGTTAGGCTTTGCGCTAGGAGCCCTCAAGGACAGAAATGTTTGTTTTGACTCTGAGTCAGGTCAGGAATAGTAAAGCAATGAGCTCGAGGCTGCAGAGGCCGCTCAGTGAGAAAAGCTGTTAGCAAACAAGAATGGAGACCAGAGTTCGGATCCTCAACCCCCTATAGCCACTCCAATCTAATCCCAGTGCTCAGGGGGCCAAGGCAGGGAAACCTGGCATCAAACTGGCTATCCAGACTGGAATCTGTTCAACTCAAGGCTAACCCTGCTCTGTAAGTAGAGAAAAGTCTTGGAAGTACCCAGTGTTGACTTCTGGCTTCCACACATATGCATGTGCTTCTATGCATATATGAACACATGTACACATGTGTCATACACACAGGCATAAAAAAAGTGCATCCAAATGAAACTGCTCTTTATTTACATGAAATTTCATGATTTAAGACAAAGGGAAAAAAATCTATATTCACTTTTTGTCTTAGTTAGGGTTTTCATTGCTGTGCACAGACACCATGACCAAGACAACTCTTCTAATAAAAACCTTTGAGTCTGGCTTACAGGTTCAGAGATTCAGTCCATTATCATCATGGCGGGAACATGGCAGCATCCAGGCAGGCATGGTACAGGAGGAGCTAAGAGTTCTACATCTTTATCTGAAGACTGGCTTCCAGGCAACTAGGATGAGGGTCTTAAAGCCCATGCCCACAGTGACACACCTACTCCAACAAGGCTACACCTCCTAATCATGCCCCTCCCTGGGCAGAACATATACAAACCATCACATTCTATTTTCTGGTCCTCATAGGTTTGTCCAAACATATGAATCTATGGGGGCCATACCTAAACATAGCAAAATAAAAAATACATTTAGTCCAACTCTAAAGTCCCATAGTCTATAGCAGTCTCAACAATGTGAAAAGTCAAAAGTTCAAAGTCTCTTCTGAGATCCATCCAATCACTTAACTGTAATTCCCAAAGCAAGACAGGAAACCAGATGGGCAAACTCCAAACTCCAAATCTCTATGTCTGATGTCAAAGCAGTCTTCAGATCTCCAATTCCTTTTTCATCTTTGTTGACTACAACAAACTTTTTTCTCCTGGGCTGGTTTCTCTCCCTGTTAGCAGTATTCCTCAGCAGATAGCCCACAGCTCTGGCATCTCAGAAATCTTGGGGTCTCCAAGGCAACTCCAATGTTACCACTTCTTGTTTCAATTTCTGGGATACACACATGATCTTCTGGGATCCTCCTAAGGGCTGGTATCACTTCTCCAGCTCTGCCCTCTGTAGCACTCTAAGCTCAGGTTGATCCACTCCACTGCTGTTGCTGTTCTTCGTGGTCATCCCATGGTACTGGCATCTCCAATACCCTGGGGTCTTCTGCTGCAACTAGACTTCACCAATAGCCTCTCATAGGCTCTCTTCATGGTGCCAAGCCTCAACTCCTTTGCATGACCTCTTCAGTCCTGGGCCATCAATTGCAGCTGAGGCTGCACCTTCACCAATGGCCTTCCCTGGCCTCTCACAGTGCCGAGCCTTAGCTGCTCTTTATGACCCCTTCATGCCTTCAAAACCAATACCATCTGGGTGACTCTAACACATTACCAAGTCCAGCTACAGCACAAGGTACAACCTTGGCTATCTCTGCAACACAGCTTCTTTGTGCTCTCAGAAAACACTCCCCAGAAGATTTCACCTCAGTAATGCTGGTCTCTTCTTAATCACAGCTAATTTCTTAGCTCCAGCTAACCAGCATCAATTGTCCCAGTAGTCCCTTCCATTTTTCACTCTAAAGCCACATGGCTGAAGCTGCTGAGTTTTGCTGCTTGCAGGAGCTGGAACATAGCCCCCTTGTTCTGTTACATTATCACCAGCTTTCTGTTTTCCAATTCCTTCACTGCCTAAGCTTGACTGTCCTAGATCTTGCTCTGCAGATTGACCTTGAACTCAGATATCTGTATTCCTGACTCCTAGGATTAAAGGTGTGTACCACCATGCCTGGATTTAAGCATTTCTTCACCTAGTCTTACTCTGTCCCAGGCTGGCCTTGAACTCAGAGATCTGCTTGGCTTTATCTCCTGGGATTGAAGGTGTGTACCACCACGCTTGGATCTAAATTTAGCGGGGTAGGACCTTGCCCCAAAGTCCCACTCCCTTAATCTACTGTCTCCTAGAACACAGGATTCAGCTCCGTTTCACTTCCTGGTTTTCCTTTAATACTAGAACCATATATTCTCCCTTTACCAGCTTGCTACCCTTGTTTAAAAAAACGCTCTCCTTGAGACTTAACAGAGAACAAAGTCAATGATGGGTGTTTCTGAGATTTCCTTTGTCAATGCAATTAACAAACTCTTCAGATAAGGCAAAAAAGTAATCACATTCTTCCAAACAAAAGCATGGTCAGGCGTATCACAGCAGTACCCTACTCCCTGGTACCAACGTCTGTCTTAGTTAGGGTTTTCATTGCTGTGCAGAGACAACATGACCAAGAACTCTTCTTATAAAGACAAATTTAATTGAGGCTGGCCTAGGGGTTCAGAGGTTCAGTCCTTTATCATCAAGGTGGGAACATGGCAGTGTCCAGGCAGGCATGATGCAGGAGGAGCTGAGATTCTACATCTTCATCTGAAAGCTGCTAGTGGAATATTGACTTCCAGGCAGCTAGGATGAGGATGTTAAAGCCCACACCCACAGTGACACACCCACTCCAACAAGGCCACACCTCCTAATAGTGCCACTCCCTGAGGAGAGCATATACAAACCATCACACTTTTCTAAAGGGAACAAGATACAAGCCTTTATGGGAACCAACACAGCATCCATGACAAAAGCATATGAGGGGTTGGTGCTCACTGGGGGAGGGGTACCCTGCTAGGTAATGAAAAGCATGCAGTACAGAGCAGGCTCATAGGTGTTAATCGTGATGGTAGACTCAGCCTCCATGGGGGACTGTTCCTATCAGGAGTATAACCTCCACAGTTGCAAATGTCCAAACACTGTCATTCCCTTGTTAGAAAAATATACGAAAAGATGTCAAAATAACCTGCATAGCAAATTGACCCTTCATCTATAATAAGCCTCTTCAGAGAAAGTTTAATTTAGAAAAATAATGATCACCAGAAGCTTGGACCTTGACAGTAGTAAGGAAGAGAAGTACCTCTCAAAACAAAGAAATAATCACCCTACAGATTACTGAGCCGGTGTAGTGGAGAGATCAGAAGCTGTGATGGCTGGGAAGTGTGGAGGATTCTTAATTGAACATTTATTTGTTCTTCAACATCAGCACTGATAATTAGCCTGGCAATACTTTGAAGTGATCCCCACTGTGGGTTGAGTCCTAGGTTTGATTTCTGGCTGGCTTCGATAAGTGGCATAGGATGCAGGTGTCGGAGGAGGGTGGCCAGCTTAAGATCACTCTTAATTCCAGGCTGTGACACAGTGGCTTCGCTGTAGTCCTGATGAAACGCTTTTGTAGCAGGGTGCCCTCTGAGCATGGTGAAAGGAAGAGGGGACATGGGAAGCAGGCAGGAGGGAGAAGTTCAGGAGGGAAGAAAAGGAAGCTCGAGAGGATGAGGTGGGGAGGGGGATGGGGAGCAGAGTGCTTCTGGAGACTTTTGGCATCAAATTCCATAAATACTTTTCTAGAAGCAGACATTACTTCCTGTATATTAAAGCCAACGCCAGCACTGGCTCAGTATATAGATTTTTATCCATCATGTGGTTGATCGGGTACACGATAATGTCACACAAAGTGAATTAAAGGAGAGCAAAGGACACATCTTTCTCCCACTTCAAGCTCAACTTGGGTTTTAAATGGTAATTACACAGGAAAAAAACAAAACAAAACAAAACATGAAGCAGGAAGCATGAAGTGTAAGGCACAGCCCCAGGGGCCTGTCTGAGCAGCCACCAGCCCTCAAGGCAAGCCCTGTGCCCTGGATAGTCCAGACTCAGTCCCAGCATGGAAGTTCCTCAGTAGATTGTGGGGAGCAGACTGTCAGCTTTTCTTCCCCCATGTTGAGAGCTGCTTGTCTAGGAGGAAGGAGACCTACCCAGAGCTGCCACCAAGGCTTTCATGTTCTAAGGAGACAGCTGGCTGTGAAAATGTGAACCATCAGCATTTGTTTTCCTCCCCCACCCCATATTTTTCAAAGCTTTATACTGTAGTTAGGAGGTTTGAACTCTCAAAGAGAGGACATCATATAAGGGTTCAAATGGAGGCTTAGAATACAGGGGTGCTGGGAAGAGAACATTCTTTTTAAATATTTGAATACTTTTAAAAAAGGTTTACTTTTGTCTGTGTGAGTGTTTACCTGCATATATGCATGTGTACTATGTGTGTGCAGTACCTAAAAAGGCCAGAAGAGGGCGTCAGATCCCTTAGACTAGAGTTATAGGCTGTTGCAAGAAGCCACGTGGGAGCTGGGAATCAAATCTGCGTCTTCTGCAGAAACTGAGTTCTGCAAACATAGTCCGTGCTCTTAACTGATGAGCCATTTTTCCAGCTCCTGCTTAGATATTTTAATTTTATTTTCTGATGGCTTTGAGACAGGGTATCTCTATGTGGTAGTCTTGGCAGACCTGAAGCTCACTGTGTAGATCAGGCTAGGTTGGAACTCACAGAGATCCTCCTGCCTCTGCTTTCTGAGTGCTGGGAAAGGCCTGTGCCACCATGGCTGGCATCAGATGTTTATTAATTGAAAAACTTAAGCTTGAAAAATATAAAGCTTAATTTAATAGTTTTAATTTCAAGCAAAATCCTGGATGACTTTTCCCCCCAACATAACCTCCCTCTGGGTTGGCTCTCACAGAAGATTTGATTAGGAAGACACAGTCAAGCAAGAAGAGGTGGGTGGGTGGGTACTTTGATTATTTATTATTTTTATGGATTTGTGGAATTCTTGAGAACCTCAGGCTTACAAATATCTTAGAATTTACTTCAAACTGAATATATCATATTTCCAGGGGGTGGGGGGGAAGAACCCCTCATAGTGTTAAGTGATCAATTCTCTAAACTCATTTATGATGTCATTACAATAAATATATGAATATGGTCTAGAAGTAGGCAGGGCGATTCTGGACGTCTTATGACAAAACAGATTGAAAACTGTCATACTAGGTATTAAGACGGATCCGTTATAAGGCTGTCATAGCTAAAGCAGAATTATGGAGGCAGAAGATTCACATTTATCCTGTGAAGCAGAAGACAGCCCCACACAGAGGCAAAGCATGGGGTGTGTCTACATCATTCACACAGTGAACTGTGCTAGGGAGATTGGTGGCATCTAAACAAATGGATTGATATCTCATCCTGTAACCCAGGACTGATTCCAGATGAATTAATTTAAGTGAAAAAACACTGGATAAACAACCATGTGAGAATCCACTTAGACACACCAGAGACGGTCTTTCTAACTGTTCACCACAGGCTCTAGCGATCAGACTAGAATACTCAATTGCATTTATTTTCTTTGTAGAAAATACATCATAAGTAAAACTAAAAACCCAAGGACAAGCTGGGGGCTGGGATGCATGTGGGTAGTGTTCCTGGTGTCTTGCCACGCTGGTGGGGTGCCCTGACAAAATCAAAATCAGCTGAAGGAAAAGACTGAGTATGGCTTACAGATCTGGGTGCAGTTCATCACCTCTGCAGGAGCCCGGGGCAGCTGATATCATTGTCTAGATAGTCAGGAAGCACAGAGAGAGGGGGAGAGGGGAAGGGGGAGGGGGAAGGGGAGAGGGAGAAAGAGAGCGCACACTGGTGCTAGAATCACTTTCTACACGCATTAGTGCCTCCTGCAGTTAGGATGGGTCTTTCTACTTCACTTAGTCTACATGACCCCTGACAGGTGTGCCCAGGGGCGTGTCTCCTGGTTCCTTCTAGATCTCACGCAGGTAACAATAATGATCATCATACGCAGCACCCATAAAGTACCAAGATAAAGAATTAAATGGGAAAATCGTAAAGAGAGCAAAGGGGTGGAGAACAAAGACTGTGGTGCCCGGAGAAATGTGATCCCTCAGGCAGTGCGAGAGGCCCTCTGTTCCTCGTTGAGATTCCATCCTTCATACGGATACACCCGGAAGATAGGAAGACTGTGAGCATACATGTGGTCAGAGGGGTGCTAAGAAACTAGCAAGCATGACCCTGCAGTGCTGTTGGAGAGCAGTTCCTCGGTACCCATCCAACCCGGAAGTCTTCAGATATCTTCCCACAGCCTGCTGCCTGTCACTCCTGCGGCACAGAGAGAAGCATGCCAATGCTTATCAACCTAGAGCTATCACACGGCTTGGCTCCTGACTTACAAATGCTACCCTTAACCATTGCTGCAGTTATAAAGTATCTCAAAGACATTACCAAGAGATACATGAGCTATCATGTGTGGGGATAGGCAGGATGGTACTCTCATGTCTGTCTGTATGCCCACAGTCTGGAAGGAAACAGAAGGAAACTGGCCTTGGTGGTTAGTGGTTTGGGGAGGGGCTAAGAATAGGTGAATGGGGGGAAATTGGGGGAAAACACATTCATTGGGATGACTTTATGTAATTAGAAAAATTTGAACAATGTTAATGAATAATTTCCCCCAAACTGAATATTCTAAACAATTTCTTTTTAACTATGTGCATGTGTTGTGGGTATGTGCTTATAAATGAAGTGCCTACTGAGCATCAGATCCCCTCAGAGCTGGAGTCACAGGGGTTGTAAGCCACCTAAAATGGAACTTGTGTCCCCTGCAAGACTAGTACCTGCTTTTAACCGCTAAACCATCACCCCAGACTCCTCAAGTAAACACTTTCTGTGTGTTTCTCTTTTATTCCGGACAAGTTCTCACTACACAGCTCTGGCTGTCCTGGAACTCACTGTGTAGACCCGGCTGGCCCTGAACTCACAAAGATCTGCCTGCCTCTGCCTCCCAAGTGCTGTACTTAAAGGTATATGCCACTATGTCCAGTTTAAACATTTTTAAAAATAGAATTTTGGTGAGAGAAAAGTATTTCTAGGTGCTCTATTGTCCCAACAGTCCGAGTCTTTTTCTTATCATTATCTGAAAATAACTTGTTTAGGATTTCTAATACTTCTTTTCTCTTTTTGTGAATAATACCCCGACAGTGCTTCCCCATTGCCTTACTTATCTTGTGGTGCGAGGGAGACAGGATATATCCGCTGTGGGATTTCTTGAGGATGCTACCATAGCTGCTGTGTCTAGAAAAGGCTCCTTTGCCATTTAGATGCACTGCCCAGAGAAAACGCAGTAGAAATTGGTGCCACACGTCCGGGTTATGCTCCCCCCTCCCTCCCTCCCCAGGCAACCAACACCCTTCTTCAGCTGTTTCCCATGCCATCCTGTCCTGAGGCATGCCGCTCTGAGGCCGGACCTAACCATTTAGCTGAGGTCCGTTCTCCTGACTTGTTGCAGAACAGTGGTCTGCTCTCCTGTCCTGTTTTGTTTCTCACAGCCTCCTGTGGCCCAGCTCTCCCTGCAGTCACTGAACCTGGAGCCAGTTGCTTCTGCTCTATAGCACTGCTTGACGGCCATTATCCAAGTTTTCCGTCAAAGAGCAGCTTCAAGCCTTTATAAGGAAAACTTGGCATCCTGCTCTTGGCGTTGTGTTTAAGGCATAGAGCATTGCTGGTAGTTGGGGTTTTGGAGTGACAGCGAGTGCCGTGTGCAAAGCTTGTTTAGCAGGTGTGGCGAACAGGATCGTTTCAGAGACCTGATTTTCCATGGGCAACTGTTTGTTTTACAGGTCATTTGAGTGAGTTAAATTAAACAGTGTAGAGCTGATAACTTATTATTTTACAATGTGGTAGGAGCCAGGACCCTGTTACAGTGGAACAGTAATTGTCACCAGGAGAGTCCTTGAAAGTGCTATTTCACGGGGATTCAGCCCACTGTCAGCATAGCACAAAGATTGAGATTCTCCTTCCCACCATCATAGACCTCACAGGCTGCCATGCCAGCTCCTCCTGTTCTCTGTGAAGGGAGGGCACAAATGCACGGGGAGGCGTTTTAGTAAAAAGTGTCTCCAGGAAGCTCCCTCTACCTGGCCCTGCTGTGAGCACATCTAGTCTGGGGGCACACAGGGAGGGGAGGGGGTGTCGATGCCTTTCTGCTTCTGAGATGCAGCACCTCTGATAAATGAGGACATTTTGAGACATAGGGATTCCAACTGCTTCTGTCTCTTCAGACCTAGAGTCCTTAACATTAACAAAATGGTGCCACTATCTTCAGTGACAATTTAGATTTCCCTCTCTTAATTGATGGAACACACCCACACATACAAACACATGCATACATGTACGAACACACATATACACATGCATGCACCTACATAGACACATATGCACACACCTACAAATAGATACATACATACATGCACACATATTCACGGACATACATCTAAACACATATACAAGCACATTTAAACACACACAGCTATACACACACACGCACATGCACACACACGTGTGCGTGTGTACAAACATGCCCAGACATATACTCACACACATACACACAGGCAGACAAGCACACACACATACACATACACACAAAGAGATATGCACATACATGCCTACATGCACGTCAACCCATATACACAAATGAACACATACCTAAATACAAATGCACACACATACATATATGACATGTACACTCTTTTCTTTATGTATACGAGTGTTTCACCTGAATGTTTATCTATGTGCTGCATGCATGATGTGCTTGTAGAGGCCAAAAGAGAGCATCAGATCTCCTGGAGCTGGTGGTGCAGATGGTTGTGAGCTGCCATGTAGGTGCTGGATCCAAGCCCAGATCCTCTGCGAGAGCAGGCAGCATTCTTAACCTTTGAAGCACCTCTCTAGCTCCTACCAGTGCATTCTTTTTCTCTCTTTTCCTTTCCTTCTTTCTTTCCCTCCTTCCTTCTCCTGCCTTTTTTTTTTGGAGACAGGGTCTGACTATGTAGACCAGGCTGGCCTTGAACTCAGAGATGTGCCTGTCCTTTACCTCCTCAGTGCTGGGATCAAAGTGTGTGCCTCACTGTCTGGCTCCCCTGCATTCTTTACCTATAGTGTTTGAATGGATTTGTTTCACCCCAATTTTACAGTTAGGAGTATAAAGTTTTGAAAGTATTAAACAATTTTGCTAACTTGTGAGATAGCTCAGCACATAAAGGGGCTTGCTGGGTAAACCTGGAGACCTGAGTTCAATTCCCAGAATCCACATGGTGGAAGGGGAGAACCAATCTCTGCAAGTTGCCTGTGATCTTCACACATGTGCTGTGGAATATGAACACACAGACATCATCGTCATTGTCACCGTCACCACGACCACCACCACTACTACCACCACCATCAACAATGTTTTAAAAGAAATAATTGATCAACTTATCTAAATCACAAAGGATGCATCCAGTAAAACTGCACTGATCTGGTTTTCCAATACAGTTCTGCAAGACTCCAGCCAGGCACCTAAACACAAATTATTTGTACTTTATCTGAATCTTAGCACTGATGCCTGGACAATGAGCATAATCCACACAAAACAGATTTGACTGAATTTAAAAAGAAAAAGATTGTTTCTAATGGCATCAAGTGCACAGGGGCTTACATCTGGTTTCTGTGATGAGAAAGACGGATACAGAAATCTATGTGAGACGTGTGCTGAGTACGTCAGATTCTCCCCACCAATGGCTACATAGGCAGCTATGGCTGGCTTTCAAAATCCATCCCTTATACAGAACTGAAAAACTATTACTCCAAACCTGCAGACAGCATTTGGTACTTGGCGATTCCCTGCTACGTCATTTCTGGAGAGTGCCCCTCAGAAGACCTTCCCAGATAGAGGACTGTCCTTAAATTATAATTTACAACAATATAAATGTGCAGCTAGTTCAGTCACAGAATTCTCCAGGCATATCTCCCGCTAACACCCCCAAAACCACAATGCTTATATTAGCATGGTTGTAATTTTCTTTGGCTGTGAGTAAACATAGAGACAAAGGCAGCATCAAGAAGAATGGTTACAATTCCAGAGAGAGCGGTGCAGCAGCAGGCAGGGTAGGCATGGCGGCAGCAGGGAGAGGCTGGCTGACAGCGGCTCATCTGCTCTGGTCAGATAACAAATCCTCACATCCCACCTTCATGACCCACATCCTCCAGCAGGGCTCCCTCTCATAAAGATTCCACAACAGCACCAAGAGCTGGGGCCCAAGTGTCCGAATACATGGGACGTTTCATGTTGAAAGTACAAGATCATCAGCACACAGTCACCAACATCAAGTTCCTAACACATGCATGCAACACCCAGGTCATTAGGTGCCCAATGAGCAGAGACCAGGGACATGCAGCTAGCTACTCATGTGATCACACTACCAGGAAGGCTCTTTTTCTCTGTTTCCACATGGATGTTCATTGGTATGCCCCAGGGAAATAAACCTTCAAAGACAACCGGGAACTTTTGGCTTCTAGACTGCACATGTTACAATTGCCCAGTAGTTGTTAGGACCTGGTTAATCTGTTTTTGGTGGTTGTGTTTTTGTGGTTTCAGGGATGAGGGGATCTGTGGCTTTGTGTGTGCTGGGCAAGCCCTGTACCACTGGGCTATGTCCCAGCTCAGAGACTTTCTATAACTTTAAATATTGTGCATGGGCTAAGCATGCTTCTCACCACAGAGTTCTTTTACTTCCTGGAGTTTTTGGTCAATTTTAAATATAAAGTCTATTTTTATAGTATCTAAATAAAATTCCAGATCCAGCCCTCCTGGGAGCAGTTGGCTTCCTGTGCCTTCATCCTCATTCCGGATTAGTTACAAGATCCGGATTAGTTTCAAGATTTGACGTGAGATAGGTGTTCAGGCAGAAGAGTCATGTTTGCTTTTGATCTCAAGTGGGCAGTCAGCTCTGAGCTTTCCTGGCTTTTCTGACTCTCAAAACAGTCCACTTGAGGCAAGAGCGCTGCTTCTTTCCCATTCAGATGAAGAGACAGAGGCTTGGGAGCTGGGACAAGTCCAGACAACCTGGTAATCTGTGAGTTATAGCGACAGATGCCAAGTCCTGTTCCTGACCACCCATCTAAAGTTATGTAGGAAATAGTGTTCTGTCATCCAAAACTGATATAGTAAACTGATATAGTAAAACGTGAACTGTTATTTATTTTCTTTAAAAAAAAACTCTTTGTATCAGTTACTTTTCTGGTAAAACCAAGTATCCTACACAACAAACCAAACCAAAGCAAAAAAAAGAATCTTTAAAAAGGAAGGGTTTGTTTTGACTCTTTGAGGGTCCAGTCCATCATGGCAGAAAGGCATGATGGGAGGAGCTTGAGGCAGTGGGGCACATGGAAACTGCAGTCAGGAAGACGAGAGAGATGAGTTATTGGGTCCAGTGTACTTTTGCCTTTTATTTATGCATACGTGTGTCTGTAGAAGCAGAAGACACTGTCAGATCTCTTGGCGCTGCAGTTGCAGATGACCTTGAGCTGCCATGTAAGTGCTGGGAACTGAGCTCAGGTTCTCTGCAAGAGCACCAGGTGCTCCCAAGCACAGGGCCACCTCTTCAACCCTCCCTGTTCCTCTTTTTATGTTAGGATCCCAGTTCATGAAATGATGCCACCCACATGTAGGGTGGATGTTCCTGTTTCAATGAATCTAGCCTAGGAAACCCCTCACAGACAGACCCAGAGATTTGTCTCTCTCACAGGTGTTCCCAGACTCCACCAAGCTGACAGGCAGAAGAAATCACTATATCACTCCCAAGGAAGGCTCCATTTTTGCAGGCTTCTAGTGAAATTTAGTCATGACAACACTAGCATTTGCTCACGGCATTGCTATTTGTTTGCGGTGCTTGCTGTTCTGTTTTCCTGTTGCTGTGAGGAAGCACCCTGACAGAAGCAACTTAAGGGAGAAAGGGTTAATTTCTGGCTCGCAGTTCGCAGTACAGTCAAGGTGACCACATCACACCTGTATCTGTACATCCTAACTCAGGAACACAGGGTGAGGCATGCAAGCTAGTATTTTGCCCAATTCCCCCATTTTGACAATCCCGGATCCTCACTCAGGGAGTGATCTGGCTTACAGCATAGATGGGTCTTTCCATATCAATTAACGTCATCATGATTGTCCATCATAAGCATATCCAGAAGGCAAATAATCCCTCATAGGGATACCTGGTGGCCAGTCTTCTAGGTAATTCCAGATCTTGACACTGGGAATTGTCTTGTGGTAGCTGGTTTTTGGAAAGATGCTTCCAATCTCAGAAACATTGGGAGCTTCCCTCGAGGGTCATAGGTTGGACCTGACTATGTGCCAGGCTGAAGGGAACCAGATATGAACAAGTGTTCTGACCTATAGGAGCCCAGTACCCACTAGGAAGGAGGACAAGTGAATGAGTGAATGCAAACTAGGAGAAGCTGACATTATTGTCCGTTTTCTTGTCTCTCTTGGTTGCCATGTTCATTCCAGTGTGTGTGTGTGTGTGTGTGTGTGTGTGTGGGGAGAGAGAGAGAGAGAGAGAGAGAGAGAGAGAGAGAAAGGGGGGGAGCATGTCCCTATACACATTTCCAAGCATGGCATCACTGTAGACTCCCAGGAATTCTCTGGGTCAGATATAATTTTGCTGCTAAAAGGAAGTTTTCTAAAATTTTAATGTCTGTAGTAAATTATTGAAAGCCATCTAGTTAAAACGTAAGCAAGTCCGTGTGTGTAGTTGGGAGAAAATATTCTACGCACTAAAATTGAAATTATCTTCCCTTTTCAAGTTAGACTTAAGAGTTCTTAACGTTTATTTTTTAAAAAAATAAAACCAAAACTCTGTATTTGGCTTAGGGAAAAAGCAAGGCTAGTCACACGAGTCTTCTGCAATGTGAAGTAGAATTTGATCCTTGTCATGGAAGGGACATTGTCTGCGTGTAGGAGTCTTTAAGTGTCCCCATTCATCCACCCTTGAAGATACCCCTCCATCTGCCCAAGCTGCCTGGATGCTGAGCTCCTTTGGTTTAATTGACTGCAGATTTGGTGAAGAATGGTTAAGTTTCTAATGACTGGGATCTTCTGGGCACCTACAATCTGGGTAATTTAGTTTATGTACCATTAACAAAACACTTGACAAGAAACCTGAGTGTTATTACTCTTTTTTAAAATGTGTTAACAGTAGGACTTTCTCCCTGGTAAGGTATGAATTTCATGAGAAAGGCATTTTATGGTTACATAAAAATACATGCATACATATTCACATGTGTGCATACGTATGAAATATGGCATGATCCTATAGTCTCACTTGGAGGACAGCTTTCTCACCAGGAAGGAAGACATGCTGACCCATCTCCAGGTAGAGCATTAGAGCTGATGACATCAGCAGCCATGGCTCAAAGGCTTCCATGCTTCTGTGTTGTTCAAGAATGCTAATCATTGAACAGGAAATCTGCCTTCTGTTCAGGAGCCCTTTAGTGGCCCAATCCAGGCAAAGAATCTGAGAATTTTAATTACTCTTGTGGTGTTAGCTTCATAATATTTTCTTAGTAGCAAAGAACAGAGAACCAGTTTTACTACCTCTTGGTTGCTGTGTAGCCTGCCTCTATTTCTTGGCTCCTGTGGCTGCAAGAGGCAGTCCAGATAGAGCCTCCTGAGGATGCTCAGTCTCATGTGGGTGAGAGCCCCTGAGGAGGCAAACTTGTGGTTCTTCAGAACCAATTGCCTTGGGCTCTTAGGTAGGGGTTCTTGGCTTTTCTGGAGCCCTAGAGTGGAGGTACATATGAGAACCTTGTGAGAAATCTGCATCTAACATGTGGTTCTGAAAACGCTATCTGTAACCATTTTTCATAGCCATTGTCATCTCTGTTATTGTGTGCACAGGCTGGGTCCCTTATCAGAGCACATGGGTACCGAATGGTAGTGACATAATAGGGGTCTCTAGGGATCCCCAAAAGTTCATTCTTGAGAGAGTATTCAGGGGCATCTTAAGAGGGTTGTTAGGATTTATTTCTAGGCAACTGTAGTGGGTCTCCACACTAGGTCTGCGGGACCCCCTCAGGCAAGCTCCCAGAGGACTCCGGGTTGTGCAGGGCTCCCTTGGAGTTGTACAGGGCTCCCCGGGGATTAGCAAAGAAGGAGCAGGACCCTGTCTTTGGGGGCCCAGTGCAGAAGGGTCGCCTGGTCTGTCTCAGGGAGTCTTGTGGGTAACTGAAGTGTTTTGAAGAACGATCTCTGCTTTTCTGTCATACTGTAAATGTGGAGCTACTGAAGCCCTGTTTGTACAGATGGAGAGATCATGAGAAATGTGTCAATCTTCGTAGCAACCATATGTAGCTCTTCTCTTCCTGGAACTGCACAGGGACTCTGTGGGGAAGCAGATCTGTCCGTGAGAGCTCTGGCCCCACCCATGGGAGCTCTGGTCCCGCCCATGGGAGCTCTGGTCCCGCCCATGGGAGCTCTGGTCCCGCCCATGGGAGCTCTGGTCCCGTCCACGAGAGCATTTGTGCCCTCTCTCAACTTCAACCTCTGGGCTCCACTATACCTGTGTGTCCATTTTCTTTTTTGCCTCCAGGAAATCAGAACTCTCTCACTCACTGATGGCCCTTGGCACTATTTTGTGCGTTCATCCATCCATTATTTTTAGAATAGATTACTTTCTCATTTGGGGCACAGATTTGCGTGAGTGTGCTTGCCTTCTGGTATCAGTTCTGTCACTGTCTGATCAGTACTGTGGTTTTTACCTCAGTTTCTTCATCTATAATGTGGTTAGGTAACAGATCTCTTTCACATTGTCTTTGTGGAAGTCAAATGAACAGCCTTATTGCGCTGTTTAAGTTTAGGCAAATGAAGTGCGTCTCATGAGCCAAGGGATGCAAACGTTGTGTCTCACACCAACAACTGAAGCCTATGTATGATTCCTTTACATTTTAAATGTAATAAATGTAACGTGTATTTAAAATAGTCTTAATTTTTTAAAAATCAAATAATGTACCATTTATTTTCAAGAAAAGGATGAGAAAGGAATATACGAAAGTATCAACTCTTCTCTCTAGGGTGTAGCTTTGTAGGTATTTTTTTTTCTTTAACATTTTTATGAATCTTCCAAGTATTACATAATTAACATACAGCCTATTCTCACTGCAAAGAATATAAAATGTCTAAAGCGAGACTTGTAATAGTGTGAAAAAAAACTTTCTTCTGCATGTGATATTTATTTTAAAACCACTAACTTTCTAAAGGAGCACTTTCTAAAGTAAAATTATGCAAGCAACATATTAATATGCCCCAGAACCATGTGGGTTTTCAGAGTTCGTGGTGTCACGAGATGTCAAGAAGTTGTAATTTTCTAAAACTTATTAGTTCTATATATATAGCCTTATTTTGAAGTATGGCAATCAAATATTGAGATAAGTTGCCAAGCACCTAAATTCACTTACGTCACCCGGGGGAGTAGCGGGAGGACCTGGTGGGCGCGTGTGTCAGTCTGGTGCCCCACTGCGGGGACTACGGGACTGATTCTGAGACTCTCTGTGGCCCTGTCTCCTAGTGCTGCTCACAGAAAACACTCAGGGGTAGAGAATCACTGTTCATCTCTCAGCTCATGCCCAGTGCCCCAGGCATGGGGAGCATCAGCTGGCCCAAGGAATAGATGTCGCTGTTTCTCTGCAGCTGATCTGTTGAATACCTGATGCAAACACATAAGCTGTGGGCACACACACAGACTCTACACCCTGTCCAAGCCACACGAATATTCCTGCATTTGTCTTATGCTAAGAACATGATTGTTATCACTGTTAATATCCTCACATTCCCGACGCTGCACTTGCACGTGTCAGGGTACCCTTTGCTCTGGCTCCCAGATTCCTGGGCTCCATACATGTATACTGAATCAACAGGCCAGGATGCTACAGTTTGCACACATATGCCACAGTATGTCAGTGTTTTGTACATGCGATGAGCATCTGTGCGGCTCTCACTAGGGTGAGCTATCAGTGTCCCCATGGTGTGCATCACCGGCTCCTTAATGTGTCTCTTTTCTGCATCCTGCTCTCTGCGCCAGGGATACCGCGGTCCAAAATTTGCTTTTTGTCTCTTTCTCTCCCACATAATTTATACCTTTACCGTTAAAACTGTGTGCCCCTACACAAAACTTGGTGGTGCCTTGGAAAACCAAAACTGCACCAAATACCATTGTGTAGGATTCTGCAGTTCGCCCTTTCAAATGCTGGCAAATGGCCCTGACCTGCTTGCTTCCTGACATTGTATGACGATTCATTACAGAGATGGGCTCCAGTGTGGTTCATCTGTCTTTCTTTCGAAGGGCCGTGAGCTGTCTTCTTCCCTGTTGGACTTTTTTATATTACAGAAGAGCTTCTGTGGACGTTGCCCCTATGTCCTTGTGTGCCTGTCTGTGAGATCAGTTTTTTAATGAGACTCAGTCACCAGGGAGCACAGCTAGCGCCCCCTACAGACCATCCTATTAAGCTCTGCACAATTTACGCTCTCGAGTGTTTGAACCAATTAGAAATGGGGCCAAACTTCTCCAGGCAATTATTTTCTATCCCTAACCTCCCCATGAAAACAGCTCAGTGCTTATTTTACTTCTATTTAGTAGTGGGCATGGCCAAATTTTCATGTTTGTTCGTTTATTTATTTATTTATTTATTTATTTATTTATTTGCTTTTGCACACTTTTCATCTTATTTTTGGTGTTTTTCCTATAAACTTGAAAAGCTTTTATATTCTGGATATTCCTCCTTTCCTAACCCCTTTACTGCACCCATCCATTTTATTGAAAATAGATTTCCCCCACAGATCATATCTTGATTATGATCCCCCCTCTGCTCCTCCCAGTTCCTTCTCACCTCCTCTTCCATCTGGATCCATTTCCTTTCTGTCTCTCATTAGAAAACAAAAAGACTTTTAAAGGATAAAGTATAACAAAATAAAACATAGAACAAAAATGATCACATCAAAGTTGGACAAGACAAATAAACCGAAGGAAAAGAGTCCAAGAGAGGGCACAGGAATCAGAGACCCACTCATTCCCACACTCAGGAATCCCATAAAAACACTAAACTGGAAGCCATAATAGATCCACAGAGGACCTGCGGCAGCCCAGTGCATGGCCCTATGCATACTGCCTCAGTCTGTGAATTCATATGAACTTTGATCATGTTGAGTTTTTGAGGTCTTCTTTTCTTGGTGTCCTCTGTGCCCTCTGGCTCTTATAATCTGCAGGGTTGCCTGAGAAGGATTTCATGGAAATCTCCCATTTAGGGCTGAGTGTTGCAAGGTCTCTCATTCTCTGTATAACATCTGACTGTGTGTCTCTGTATCTGTTCCCATCTACAGCAAGAAGAAGCTTCTCTGATGATGAGTGAGCAAGGCATTGATCTAAGAGTATAGCAGAGTGCCAGTAGGAGTCATTTTATTGGTACATTTGTTATTAATTATTTTTAGAACAGTAGTGTTTGGTTTTACCCTATGTCCCTGACCTATCTAGTTTCTGGTTCTTGGTCACCCAAGCAGTATGGGTTCTATCTCATGGAGCGGGTCTTAAGTCTGATCAGATAGTGATTGGTTACTCCACAAGCTCTGTGCCACTATTGCATTCACGTATCTTGCAGGCAGGACAGATTGTAGGTCAGAGGGTCTGTGGCTGGCTTGTTCCTCATGCACTCCTATTGCTGTAGATGCCTTGGTTCAATCTTTCTTTGGCTCCTTTAAACATAGTTCTTAAGTTGCCAGTTCCCATCCAGATCACCCATTATTTTTATGATTTTTAGAGTCAAGAGCTGTTCTTCCGTATTTTCCTCTGAGAGTTCTAATTGTTTCATATATATATGAAGAGTATTTTTTCTTTTCCTCACTCATACTGTGTGTTGACTCAAGATAGGGAGCTGATTTAATTATTAATACACTATGGAAACAAATTATCCAAGCACCGTTGGTCTTAAAATACTTTGTACATGTGTCTTATCCGCATGCGTATGTCCACATGTGTATGTGGGTCTACTTACCTCTGAGTGTGTATGTGTGTGCGCACATGTGCTTACATGCTGCACACATGTTGAAGCCTGAGGTTGCTTTTGGTGTCTCTCTTCTATTGCTCCCCACCTAACATTTTGAGACAAGGTCTCTCCCTGAGCCTAGAGTTTGTAGTTTGAACTAGACTAGCAAACCTCCGAGATCCTCCTGTTTCTACCCCACAGCACACTGGAATTATAGGCATGTACTGCCAGACCCAACTTTTATTTGGGTCTTGACCATCTGAACCCAGTTCTCATGTGTCTGTGACAGGCCCCTTACCCATGGACCCATCTGCCTAACTATAATGAGCATAGTAAAAAATTCCTTTTAGATATGTAAAAATAGCCTATAGTCAGGATCCCCCCTATACCCAAAGCTGCACCCGATAACCAGAATCCAGTGACATCACTCACTCAAGATAACCAGACACAGTCCATGACAACCACTAGACAGTATACAAGCAGAGAGCAAGAGCAATGCTACCCAACTGAAAAGACCACCTTGATCTGCCCTGTGGAAGGAAAGTCTCCTCCTGGGTCCTGACCCTCCAATCAGAGACTTCTGCCTTTCCAGACACTAGGACAATGTTAGCTCTGGTGATGATGACCATCAGGGAAAAGATATAGGAAAGAGACTGAGGCAAGAGCAGTAGCCCTTTATGTTCTGACTGACTTAGGGGCTGTTTCTCCACAGTACTTCAAAGTCATCTCAGCACAAAGGCTTTCTTGAGCCTAGGCTAGGATAATTTGAGAAGGGTCATCTGTAGCCAATCAAGGAGTTGGAGTTTTGACACCACCTGCCTGAGTTACTTTCTGAGTTCAGCACATTCACCACAAGCTAGAGAGTAAGCGGAAAGAAACGGACGTTTCTGTTCATAGGTGGGCCGTCAGTTTATCTACTTGGAAGCCCAGGTAACAGTACAGAGACCTCTTTAGTCAGATCTGAAAGGAGCTGGATGTTGTTCCTCAGAGCCAATAGTTTCTAATTGTAGCAGCAATTTAAAGAGTGAACCATAAAAAACAATGTAACTAAAAGAAAAAAAGATAGAAAACAAGAAAGACGGACAAACAGACCAATTCAATAGTGGGGTAACACTGTGGGGGAGTTGTCCGGCAAGAGGCAATAACTATTTCATGCAAATAGCTGAAGGAAGATCACTGAGCAAATGTCTTAAGTGGAGCCACCTGAAGAAGCGGCAGAAACACCCAGAACTCTTGAGTGCTGGTTTTAAGAGAACACTCTATTCATGTCAGGATTTGGAAAAATAGTTACATCTCCTAGTACTTCAATCAAAACATCAACAAACTTCTATTTGAATCCGGCTAAAGCCGAAAGGCAGGAGCTAGGGTGTGGCTCGGTGGTTAAGAGCTTTGTTGCTCTTTTAGAAGATCAGAGTTGGGTCCCAGCACCCGCATCAGGGGGCTCACAACCGTTGGCAACCCTACATTTCTCTAGAAGCCACTGCCCACTTTTGGCCTCTGCCAGCATCTGTGTTCATGTGCACACACTCTTAGGCACATATATTCAAAAATATTTGCACACAAATATTTTAGAAAATAATTCTTAAAAGACCTTGGAAAACATGGCTTTTAAAAACAAAACCGAGAGCTGCAGAAGATGCCAGGAAGTAGGGTTTCCTGAAAACGGCAACATGGTAGATCAGAATTGTCCATTTAAATCAAAGCATTTGCTCCCTCTTGGCGAGGACCCTCCCCTGCAAACTTCCTTTAAAGTAGCTCAGCTTAACTGAGAGGGCCCATTGGTAACCCTTAGATGATGAGTGTGTTTCAGACTCCAGCATTTCCTTCTGGGTTGAAAAGCTGTGTGTGTGTGTGTGTGTGTGTGTGTGTGTGTGTGTGTTTGTGTGTGTGTGTGCTGTGAGCACTGCCCGGCCTCGGGCCACACTCACAGTCCCAGTCCCACTCTGTGCTGTGGAATGTGAGTGTCAGCCAAGCAGACCACTCCCCAGGGAGATCTCAGTTGGCACCTAAGGGAAGAGGTTACATTTTGAAATGTAAAAAAACAAAGTTTTCAGTGTATTTTAATTTCATAACCACTCTGTAGACCTCTGCACCAAAAAAATAGATAAAGCAGCATACGAACACCTTTTATGCACTTTGATTTATTTGTTCATTCATTTTTTTCTTTTTTTTTTTGAGGGTAGAGATGTATCTGTTGCGTGTGTGTGTGTGTGTGCGTGCGTATTCTTGCACATGTGGTGATCAGTTTTAAATATGAAGAGCTTCAGCAAACTGTGATGGGTTGGCATTAACACAGAAGTTAATGAAACTGGATGAATCTGCAGTCTGAAAATCTGCTATGTGAAGACCGGAGGAGATTCACCGTGGAGACAAAAATCAATGCCTGTGCCTTAGGAACTTAAAATTTAGAGGTTATTGTCCTTTTATGAATCTACTTATACAAATGGATATTGGAAACACACACACACACACACACACACACACACACACACACACACAACCACAGCTCTCATTTTAAAGAGAATAAGAGATAGTTTATTCTGGATCCATTTGAGTGACCATAACCCAGGAACAGAGATTTATGTTACTTCCAATACCTTGTTGCGGTGTGGAAACAGGTTCATAATTTTACAGAATTTATGACACTTTAGTCATAAATCAAAGTTAAAATACATTGGTAGGGACATCAGAGAGGTGTTTACCACGAGACAGGGGAGTTTTCTACAGGCTAGCTGTCTGACATCAGTTTTAGCTTTGGGATTAAGAGATCTCAAAGGTTGTCATTCATTAGTCACATGGATGTTAGTGTAGATACAGAAGCAGACAAATGGCTGGTCTGAGGTCCAGTATTATCCCCAAATAAGGTAACTAGCCTCAGGACCTGCAACATTCCAACCTCCCCACATCACTGCAGGTCTATTAAGTCAGTCAGTGTCTGCAGACACAGCTTCTTTCCAGGAGGAGTTGTTCATAATGTTATTTCTGAAACATGTGATAAGTCAATCACTTTATAAAGTATTTATTTAGTATTTCTGCCATTTGTAGAAATCATTGGCAAAAACATGTTTCAAATAGAATATCTTATACCGTCAGTTTTACCCTAAAGACATGCTGGGGAGATTCTATAATGTTATCTGAAGTTCTGATTATCCTTCAGTTATTTGTTCCTTGTTGTAAACATGTATGCAGGCAGACATAGGTATCATCATCTGCTCTTTATGTCTGTGTCCTTTAAGGAGCTTTATTTTGATTTTGTTTTGTTTTTTGATTTTTGTTTTTTTTTAAAAAACCTGTATGATCCATTTTTAATGTATAAAATGAGAAGAATGTAGCTTACATTTGTGGCGAAGATTAAATAAGTCAGAACATCATTTGAATTCTGACTTTTCACTTAATTAGCTCTGTGATTGACGCTAATTTAGAAAATGAGATGTTCCGATGTTAATTGTTCATTGTGTTAAGTCTCGGGGAGAGAGCTAGCAGAGTGTGCAGCATGCACAATCCTGCTGTATGCACAGGCGCTGGGGCCATCGGATAGGCTGCGGAGCTGAGACTCCAGCAGCCAGCAATGCAGGAACTCAGGTTGCTCCTGGAGCCGCAGACTGAGAACAGGGGCTACTGGGAATGACAGGTGGGGGCAAGCACAGGACATAACTTCTGGCAAGTGCAACTTCTAAAGAGGTGATGTCCCAAAAAATAAAAATAAAAACATGTACCACAGGTGTTCACGCTGCACAGATGTTAATTTCTTGATCTTTATAAATGGTCCCTCGTTACACAAGAGATTAAAAGAGGAGGAGGGGGAGGGCACAGAGGAAGAGGAGGGGGAGATCCCAGAGGAAGAGGGGGAGGGCACAGAAGAGGAGGAAGGTGAGGGCACAGAAAAGGAGGAGGGTGAGGGCACAGAAGAGGAGGAGGGGGAGGGCCCAGAGGAGGAGGGAAAGGCCCAGAAGAGGAGGAGGGGAAGAACACAGAAGAGGAGGAAGGTGAGGGCACAGAAGAGGAAGAGGGGGAGAGCCCAGAGGAGGAGGGCACATAAGAATGTTATGCTTGGGTTTTGTTAGTCCTCTGTAGGTCTAAAATTACCTCAAAAGGAAAAAGTTCTAAACAATGACATTTGGGGGCATTTACACAATAACCCACTGCACCAAGGCATTCCCCTTGGTGTTCATGATAATTAGTGATACCTAATATGCATACGATCCATTCGTACTCAATGAGGAGATGGCTTGTTGGCTTAGAATGGATCGGCTAAAATAGGAAGCAGTGTGCTAGATGCCATGGGTCACCTTTCCTAGAAAACCAGTCTCCACGCTCTGAAATAATTTACTACCAATCCTTGATGACTACCTATAATGGCAAAGGTTACAGAACCTTTCATTAGAAGAGGCATTCATTAATAGGAATTGATCATGTTTGGAACCCAGAGTCAATTATTTCATTTTTTTCCTTGGCTTTTGTGGGAAGACTGGTGCCAAGTCTCATGATAGAATCAAGGTTAGAAAATACACCAATATTTCAGATATGGGAACTTTTACTGGGTGCCTGCATGATGGGAATGCAGACATGGATGCAAATGGGCTGTAGACAATGGGGAGGCAGACAACAACAGGGATGAAGACAATGATGAAGAAAGGGAGGCAGATGGAGAGGCAGACTGGGAGGCAGATGGAGAGGCAGACTGGGATGCAGATGGAGATGCAGGATCCTGATCTTAGAATGATTAGTGGCTTGCTTGAAGAAAGTGTGACAAGAAGAACTTAAGGGTATGCTCTTGTTGTTTGAGGTGCTTCCTGGATTCTGGATGTATAACTAATGGTGGGAGATCCTTGTCCACTAATCTCAGAGATAGCAAAGGGTGGACTGTTTAGCTGGTAATACTAGTACTAGGGCTGCAAGAGAGTCAGTTTAAATCCTTAGTTAGCATTTGCAACTTAACACTTGAGGGCAGAAAGATTGATATAAATCAGGATTCATCTAATCATAGGCAGATTGGCCAGTTTTGTTTTGTGCCTTTAGTGTCTTGTCATATATGTGATTCTTTTAATTTGAAGAGATGTCATAATCTAACCTAATAGTCAAGTAAGTTAGACCAAAAATTACATAGAATATTCTTTCCCACATCTATATCACAGAGAATTAATTCATTCTCAATGTATTTAATAAAGCAAACATATAGGTGCATGTATACATAAGCACATATATACAGGTATGTCCCAAACATGCATAATTAGCTCCTAACCTCCCTTCCACACTTCATATTCCTTAAGATAAAGCAATATTAATCAATTTATAAGTTTTGGGACTAGTAAGATGGATCAATAAGTAAAGATGCCTACTGCCAAGTTTGACAATCTGAGTTCAAACTCTAGAACTCACATGATGAAAAGAGAAATGACACCTGAAGAGTGCCCTCTGCCCTCTACACATATGCTGTGGCATATACATGCAGTGGCACATACATGCTGTGGTACATGCACTACACACACACACACACACACACACACACACACACAAAGTAAAAACAAATGTAATAAGACAATTTAGAGTTTTAGATTCTCATAAAATCCCTAAAACAAGACATTTTATATAATTGCTGAGAAAGCAAGTGTATATTTAGTAAATCCCATCAGAACCTCACTTAAAACCAAGTTTTTAAAATCAACTCTTACTTACAGCGTCTTTTAAGCTTCATATTTTTAATTAAAAAATTATGCTTTCTTGGTTCAAACTTACCTTCACTTGTGAACACATTGCTTGACTTTCGTTTCTTCATCTGTCTGGATGGGTTGTGTAGACACATGTAGCTGTAGGCTGTAAAGGTGAGGACACCAGACTCAGAGCAAGCATTTGAGCCATGCTAACCTCGCAGGACTTGAGCCTGAGCCATGCTAATCTTGCAGGCACCAGGACTACAAGGAACTGATTTTTCATGCTGATCTGACACTTCCCAGTCAGCACCACAGAGGCACAGAGGTTAGTTTAACTTAGGTGTTACGACTTAGTTTTCTGAGCCAGGTCTTACTTTCTCTAAGAGTGAAATAAATCCCACGTATGAAGCAGGTATGATGAGTGTGCATGTAGACTACTTTGGCGGGGGTCAACTTAGCCATACCTTGGATGATAGGACTGATGTGAACCAAGACAAAATGGCTTCACTGAAATCTCCTTGTTCTTTCACACCTAGATGCTAACATTACATTGCACACTCCACTGTCTAAATATACAAATAAAATATCAGAACAATTATGAAACACAATCTCCAGGGAGAATCCCTTGTCTAGTTATCTATGCTTGTTAGGCTCACATGTCGCAGATTTTTTTCAAAAGGTAAATCAACATATGGATTTACAGATGAGTCTTCTCTTTTTAATCAATCCATTTCTGTCTTTCCCTCTCCATGAGAATCACTAATTGGAGCTGGCAGGTTGGTGGTGGGTTTGAGCTAGCTGCTCTTACAGAAGACTTGAGTTCAATTCCCAGCATCCACTTAGCCATTTGGCCCTGGAAAGCCAATTAGTGGGTTCTTCCCTTGGGAACCTCTCCTGCCCCCAGATTTCCTTGCTATCCTCTCTAATTAAATAAATTAATTCCTTGAAATTATCTCTTTGTATGCCTGTATGTCTGCCCATCTGATCTCTTATTGGCTGTTTTCCTTTGGAGACCCTGACTGGTACATAATCCAAGAGAGGACACTTATCCTGATGGGAAGCTTTATGTTACTAACTTCTTTCACATTCTAACAACCTTGAACCATCTCTCTCATCCTGCCTTTGAGTCCTCCATCACTACCCCCTGTTGTCTCCTCTAGTGTTCAGGAAGACTGTTCTAGATGTTCTCCTTCTGTGTGGCATGTCTCTAACTCAGCTTCCCCGTTGTATCTCCTTCTCTCCAGCTGGATCCTGGAAGATACTCTGTTCAGCCTTCCAGTTTCCTATTTCCTTCTTTTGAGTTTCCTCTTAGGTACTGGATTAAAAAAATATTCAGTAACTGTAATTTTCCTAAAGGCTGATTCTTCATCAAGCATGCATACCATTTGGTTATGATTTTGAATGATATTTATCAAAGGAGTTTAAATATCCTTATAGGGGCTTCTTTTTGGCTGAGTTCTGGTATTTGGGCCAAGCTGATCCTATTTACTCTGTGTGCAAACTCAAGCATGCTTTCAATTCCAGGTTGGTTTTGTCTCTGACATCACTCTCTGTGAAGAGTGGTGTGTGCCCACCCTTGCAGTGTCCCTCCAGATGAACCCACTCGGTCATCTCAGGCAGCCTCCGGAATACCCCTCCTTGGGCTTTTTAACTCCCTAGTATACGGTTTCAGCACCAGGCAGTTACAGATGGGCTTAGATCCCAGACCCATGCTGGGTTATGGGTACTGTGTGTTTATTACCCAAGGCAGTGCTTTCCCTCAAGAAACCAGAAAGAGAGATGGCTGTCTTCTCCATCTTTCCTTTCCTGATAGTGGATCCTTCCTGTTTCCATCCCCTCAAGCCCGTGGCTCTTTCAGAGTTCTGGTTCTATGCAGACAACTTGGTTTTATCTCCTCATCTCTACACAGACAAGGAACCTCTAGCCATATCCACATTTGGACACATTCATGATGTGTTTGGGTCCAGAACAACCCAACAACAACTCATGCTGATGGTGACTGCCTGCCACAGCTGTTTTGGGGGGACCCAGCTGTCACTTTGGGGTATACCTATATAAAAATAATTGTTCATCTATGCAGCTCACTTGGCTACCTTGAAAGCTCAGTTCAGGAGGAAGCGATTGTGGGGTGGAGTAAGGAATGAGAAAGAAGTATTATCTCTCTCTCTGCGACCGGAGAACAGTTGAATTTTCTCCTGTCAAACATCTAGGTGTTTTAATAATCCCAGCCTTTTAAAGTCTCAGGCTTTTAAGTTTCCTTACATCTCTGACATGATTTCTCTTTGCAATTCCACCCACTCTGTGCGAGAATAATAATGTGTCGATGCTCTGTTCTTCTCCTGTGCCTTTTCATCCTGAGGACTCCAAGCACTTTATAGACGCTGCCATTTATCCTCACAGTACCTCTGCATACAGGGATAGATCCTTAGCTAGTAGGAGCTTGCATTATGGACAGAGAAAACCAGTCATCTGAGATACATTGAGTCTGAATGTAGAAGGCCAGATCATACCACAAACACCACACACACACAGACACAAACACAGTCACATATTCAGCAGAGAAAGAAGAAGGGTCTTTGCTTTCTCTCCTAGCACAAAGAATCTGTTCCTGGTTCAAAATAACGCACAGTGGAAGCACGGTGCCTTTCCGGCTGTTCTACCAGGAAGAAATCGTGTATCGTGGGTCCTTTCTTGGTTTTGCTCTCTATCTCAGGTCTCAGTGGAGATGGCTTTCAGGGCTATCAGGAGAGTAACCACAGGACTTCCTTGGATCCTTGTGGCGGGAAGGATGCTGGAGTCTCAGGTATCTCCAGTAACTTATGAAATACGATGGGAGGAATGTAAGAACGCACCATCTCTAGACCAGTACAGGTTCTATGATGTATAACCGGCATGCCAGTGAGCAGTCGCTGGGTACCAGGGCCTAAGAGCCAGGCAGTGGTCTAGCTCTTGTGATGGGCAAATTGTAGCAGGAAGGAGTCAGGAGAGGCCAGCTGCACCCAGTACATAGAACCCATCAGCTGGAATGAAGCTGATGCCAGGGAAGTTTCCCGTGAGTGAACCAGGAATCATGGACAGGTGGAGCTTCTGCAGCTACTGTTTCTCCTGGGAAACTTAAGTTCCAGGGTGGATCGCACCAGGTCCAACAACAGTGCCGTCTTTTCCAGCCCCATCGAATTTGCCTCTTCTGGAAATGTGCAGAGATCAAGATTAGAACTTCAGCACATTTTGTGCCCTGTACACTGTTACTGCCAGAGCTGAGCTGGCCCTCATTCGAGGCAGGGTTGATGGTCTAGGTACACAGCCCATTGTTGATTCTGCTTAGCATCAACAAGGTCCTAGAAACCATCCCCAGTGCAAACAAAGGAACCAGAATTCATAAGACAGTGTGATTAGCTAGGCTTGGAGTAAAGGCCAGTACTGCTTGGACAGGTTTATGTCATGGATCACCTGGATCAGACCATGTACCATCATAGTTTAGACTTCTGGGGTGGGGGAAGGTCACAATCACATGACACTGATGATTTTGGAAGTAAGGTCTGCTCATCTTCAGAGCCAGACATTTGCCTCAGGACCTGTCTGACCTCTGAGTTCCCAATGGCTTCCACCTTAAGGGAGTCTGCAAGGGACTGGAAGATTGCTGGTTATGTGAAGTCAGTCTAAACCACAGAAAGCCCGTAGTATGAAATAAGGCAAGGGGTGGGGGTTCATTATCAAGACCCAAGGCCAGATCATTGGCTTCCAATGAGCAGACTAGTTTCCCTCAATCCTCCTGACAGTTAAAACAAGAAAGAAAACTTAACCACTTGGTTCATTTGAAGGTCACTTGGTACTCCAGCAGGGTTGTTGGTATGGTAATTTACCTAACAAAAGAACACTAGCGATCCCTGCCAGAGACAGATCCTAAAAATTAATTTTACATTTCACAGAGAAGTATGAGGACAAGATGGAGGTGTCCTTAATGGTAATTTCTCCTCAGAAGCAGGGATGGCTTCACATGGCCTAGTCTTACTGTGGTTCTCAGCAGCAGTTGGAAACAGAAAACGCTGAGATTTCTGCTGCCACCACCGCGTTAGCAGAGTAACAGTGGTGCTTCCCGTGCTTCCGCCAATCTTGACCCATGCCCAGTGTCCTGATGCCTTTTATAGTCAATGTCTTCCAAGCGCAGTAGGCAGCCCCAGTAGCTTGCCTGCAGTCCTCAATGAAAACATTCAGCTCAGGCTTGAAGTCCTCAGCTCAGGAAGCAGAATGCTAACTGTTCCTTGGTGGTCTCTGGATCAGGAAAGCTTGGCTGTGGCTTAGACAATATATCTGCAAGACACACTCAAGTTCTGATCCGAAAGGGCAAACGCTGCTGTTCTGAGGTAGCACCAGTGGGTCCTCTCCATATACCATGGCTGCATAGCATGGCAGGTTTCTCCAGTTTCCCCAGGGACAGACAGGGCACCATGGAGGGCCACTTGCTTATTTATTCCAACTCCTAAGCTCTCTGTTCTTCCTCCAGCACTCCTATAAACCTCCCTCCATGGGGGCTTCTAGTCCAATTGTATCTAACCGGCAGGCCATTGGCTGCATGCCATCCAGGATAGCACTGAACTTGCCTTAACACGAAAACAGTCACCTCGCTTAAAACATGATAAGTTTTTGGTGACTTGACCCAGTTCTAAATGTGAATTTTGTTCATGTAGCCAAGAGAATCTAAATGGTTAGATACATATGCTTAGAGCTTCTACATAGACCTATCTTCCCTAGATAGACACAGGCCAGTGTTGGTCAACTTTAAGACCCCGTGACAAAGCATTTGCCATAAGCCTTGTATAGGATGAAAGGTTTGTTTGGCTCAAGGTCAATTCCTTGACTCAATTGTTCCTGGGTGCTGGTGAGGCCCAAGGCAAAGTAGAGCCACCCATTCATATAGCCAGGAAGCAGAGAGCTGGGGTAGAAAGAAGGGGCCATAGACCAGATATCTGATGGAAGAGCCTTCCCCAAGTTCCTCTGGCCAGCCCATAAGCTATGACCTCATTCCTGAATTAATTTGTTCATGAGGTTAGCTCCTCATTCAGTCACTCCTCAGATGTACTGCATGAGCACCTGCCATTTGCAAGCCTCCAACACATGACCTTTTGAGGGACACCATAACTAAATCATCTCTTCACTTCCTTCAGGTCTCACAGCTGTGCTCTACTCACGAAGGTTGCACCAGGCCTGCCCCTTCCTGTCCTGTCTCTGTAACCTCAGCAGCGTACCATGTACTTGCCTCACACCCTTCTTTATCGACGACGCATCTCGTTTTTGTCTTTTGTGCTCTTTGCATAGTCATCAGAATGCTGAAGGTGGTAGGTAGCAACTCTGGGGTGCGGTGGTGTCCTCTGACTTGGCTCTACAGTATTGCCAGCTCTTTCAGTTGTGTTTGTGGATTTGTGCCATAGATCAGGGTGGCAGAGAAATGTTCTAGAATCAATGGACATGGTGTGTGTGTACACATATGCATACATGTATATACACATATATATTATGTCTCAATATTTTGAAAGACATTTTTCCATAAATTTTTTTTATAAAAAGACAAAATTTCCATAAGAACAATGGGTGTGATACTGGCTGATTATTCATTTGGGCTCAATGTTCCCCACCTGATTTTGATACACAGTGCTGGGTTTGATACACAGGTGTGTAGTTCTGTGTAGTGCTGACCTGCATGGACATCTTCCTTTGCCTTCAAAAGACAACTTGGCTGTGTAGATTGTCCTCTGAAGGCTGATGGAGATGATTCTATTATCTCCCAGCGTGTCAGGTATCTGGGAGTCTGCAGTCGGTCTGGTCTTGCTCATTAAAATGACCAGGATCATTGTCTTTTCCTCCTCACAGTCTCCAGTTGCTGTGGTGATTCACTAGCAAGTATATCCAAAGTACATTTACAATATTGGGCTTTCCCAGGGAGAGAGCTTAAAGATATTTGAGTATAAGTTTTTTTACGATCCTCTGGAGAGATGGCTCAGTGGTTAGGAGCACTTGTTGCTCTTATAGAGGATCTGGGTTCAGTCCCCAGCACCTACCCAGTGGCTCACAATTATCTGTAACTCTGGTTCCAGACTATAGCTGGCCTCTGTGGACACCAGGAATGGACATGGTGCACATATACACATGAAGGCAAAGCACCAATACACATAAAGTTAAATAATCTTTAAAAAAAAAAAATAAAGTTTCATGACCACGATTTCTACTGATACAGTGCTCAACCCAAACTTTGAATCCATGTCTGTAGGACCCCTGGCCACCCACCAGGGATCAAAGGTGTGAGATTTAGGCTGCTGCCTCCTTGTGGCAGGAGAGGGAAGACTGTTTACCAGTAACATCTTGTCTCTTGAGGGGATAGTTTCTAAAACTGATTCGCCACTCTCTCTAAGAAAGTTACTTCATAAATATTTTTGACTCTTCAGATATGTAAGAAAAAAAGATAAAATTGGGTGAAAAAAATTTCTGCTGTACGTGGGAAATTTTTCCTCTGAAAAAGGTTCATATTCAATTTTACTGAAAAATAAAATGAATAAACCTTTATTTCACCAGGAATACTTAATGATCGTTTTCTGCAATTTATCCTTTGATTATTTTAATTCAATTGACAATTCACCTTCTTTTCATATAAACTAGTAACAAAGCAGGGTCTTAAAATTAAAGAGGCAGTCTCTACCTTAGACCTGCCCCGTGGCTTAAATTTTATGTGGGGAGGTCTTTCCTAAGGATGCCTGCTTGTTTCCTATACCAGGGATATCCCATAGCTCACTTATCTTGCTAACTTAAACATGACTTAATGTATATTTGACTAAAGTGCTGCTGTCCAGCATCCCACTCTGGACAGACCCACAGTCATGGTACCAGTGTCTTCTCAAGAGGCACTTTTTGTATCTGGAACCGGCAGGTTGGAATCTGAGACTCCTTCTGTGACCATCCCTTTTGTCAAAATGTGATTTGTTCCAGTGAGCTCTCTCTGGAAGCAGTCAGGCCAGTCCTTGAGTTGGGCCAATGCAGGATATCAGGGGGTACCTAAGAAAAGCGAATTGGATGGAGTGTCAATGGTGAGCTCATGCATTGAGCTTGTTCTACTCCAAAAGCTACTGGGAAGGTTGGTGCAGGGGGGACCCAGGAGCCTCCAGTGCTCACTCCATGTTCCTCAGTGTTCCTGCAGGAACCAGAAGCTGATGAGGAGCCCAGAGCCCTGCTGGGTTTTCAGATGCCCTGCAGGGGGACACCTTTTACTTCAGGAAGGAGAGTTTTCTAAGAAACAGATCCAACTTCCACTCCTGCCCTGTCACTTCACAGAGTGTGGATAGTGTGTAGGCATGAGTGCTGGAGAGGGTGCACTTTCGTAGACTGTGAGACCTTTTGCCCTAGTCTTCTGCTGAAATTATCAAGGTCTAGTGGAATTTGTAGCGCCCCCCCCCCCCCCCCCGCCAAAAGTTAAACTCTCTTCACCTCAACCCAACAAGCTTACGAAACAGCTTTGAGTGTTGGTCTCTTTTAGCTATTTTGGACAACAAGCAGCAGGACTGAATAGAAGTGTTGGTTTTTCCTTGGAAACATGGGTTATTCAAGTTACAGTTCACAGACAAACGATCATGTTAGGGGTTTCCTTGCAGTGAGCCAGGTGATTGGACAAGACTGCATCTGCATCTGCATCTATGCTCTGAAGCATCCTCTGCTCTCCTGACAGCCCCGCCGATCCTGAGATCTTGCTGGGCCACAGTGGTGTCAGTCTTAAGAACTGAGCTTCCCCCCTCACTGAGTCCTCTCTGGGGCTCTGTGCCATTTGGGGTCAGCTTTCTTTTAGTGACCCCTTCTTGGACCCAGAGTAATTTCTCAGAGCTAGGCAGGAGGGAGAGCTAGTACCTGGCTGTGTCTCTTTTCTAACTCTCTGGTCTTCCAGAAGGTCACTGACCTATAGGGAATTCTTGTCCACACTCTACATTAGGTTATTTGAGTTGTCTTCCCTTCAGACTCTGGTACAAACTCCCAAGGAAGGAGGGAAGAAGGGGTAGCTCCTGCCCCTACTCACATTCTAAGGAGGAAACCCAAGTTCCTTAAGAAGCCTTCTCTATGGGCTGCTGTCCATAGACAGCTCCCATCTGGCCAGCGTGGCGGCTGCTGTGTGGTCAACATAGCTGAGGATGTGCCACGGCAGGGCAGAGTGAAGAGGTTGCCCCAAAGAGCTGGTGGTCAGCGTGCAAATGATGTCTACCATACTCTCTTTTCCTAGGCCTAGGGAAGAAGCCCTGTGCATAACACCATGGGATGTATACTCTTTAGTCTGGTTGACATGCCCAGCTACCCTGCTGTGTTTGGAGCCCATGAAGGCTTTTCCAATGTGTTTCCCAATACAGAGATACCCTCTCCCCAAGGGAAGTCAGAGCTTATTGCCCTTGGCAGACA
Organism: Rhynchomys soricoides; assembly: GCA_019843965.1. Lineage (NCBI taxonomy): Eukaryota > Metazoa > Chordata > Mammalia > Rodentia > Muridae > Rhynchomys > Rhynchomys soricoides. The sequence continues at coordinate 991,376 of JADRCH010000244.1, forward strand.
AGGCTCCTGTGAAATAGTGGTACACATCTCCTTCAGCAAGAGGGAGTCACTCACTGTGAATGTCCTCTGGTGAGCCAAGGAAGCCCTCAGTGAATGTGTATGAGCATGACCATGTCAGGAATCAATCTTACCCCTGGTCAGACTCTAAGGGATGGCAAAGCCTGCCTTTAGTCCAAGTACAAATGGTGATGTTGCTTATAGCCTGAGACTGCTCACCTTCAGGGACCTCCTACTGAGACTATGTGGCCCCTCCTTCTGGGCTGTACCTAATAAACATTCTGAAGTCCCAGGTTGATGAGAAGTTGTCCAGCTCCACCAGAGAGTACACAACCCAGCATATCCCAGCTCTTCTGTACACATGGCTGCCATTTCCCCCCTTCCTGTACCGCCCTGTCAGGTTAATGCTTGCAGCTGTGCAGGTCACAGCTATGTCCTGTATCATCCCGGTTGATCCTTAATCCTGTGCAAACTCTGAGCATAGGTTACCCTCCTGTGCATGTAGAAAATGCAGCTAGGGTAACAGGCCAACTGCTGAACCCTGTGGTCAGCAGGTGAGATTTCCTTTTTGCTGATGTGGCTTGAAATGCTGTCAAATGAAGGACAACTTCTTTCTCCTTTGTGTAAGAGCCACTCTGCTGTTATTGATACAAACCCCCATAGAGCTGCATGTGTGTTATTCAGCCTTCTATTGGTATCAGGAATGTGGTAGGTAATCAGGTTAGAAAAAGACAAGGACTTTTGGACTCTTTCCATCCGTGGTCAGTTGGCTATGGAAATGTCCCGTTGGAAGTTTCTGTTTGAGCAAAGCCGGGCAGGTATGGTCAGGAATCCAAAAAGAGGGAAGAAAGTAGTTCTGAGGCCTTAATGTCCCCTCAAGAGCACACTCTCTGAAGCCCTGGAGACCTGCCTCAGGCCTCATCTCTGCAGTACCACTGGTTGATTTAACACACAGAACCCTTGGGTGAACATTAAGATCCAAAGTACAGCGCTACGTGACTCTTTAGACTAATTCTTCCCCCGCCCCCAGGAAAACAGTTTTTTAAAAAATATTTCTTCCATGTAATTTTCCCCAGATTAGTGTTGTTTGGTTTGAGCAGAATGTTTCTTGGTTTATTTCTTCTCTGGCTGTTGAGAGTAGAGAACTCCCAGAATCCTCTTCTCTGCCTCTTGTTTTCTTCTAAGAGTCAGGGCTTGCAGGAACATCATGTGTGGTGGAACGGTTGAGCTTGCTCTCCCAAGCCCCTGTAGCTCACCTCATGCAGCCCTCAACAAGTCTAGAAAGCCTTCTCTTCACACAGGAGCTTTACGCCCCTGTTGATGCTGAGCTCTTAACCCCTCACACCACACTCTCTGAGCACTGCATGTAAGTCTCGAAGGACAGGGCGATTGGACTGTGTTCTGATGAGCTCCAAAGACTTTAGAGCCAGGGCATTCAAGCCAGCTCCCCTACCTGTATAGCATGAAGCACTTTTGTATAGCATGAAGCTAGAGATGACAAATGACAAACGTGGTATCCTAGGAAAGACAACATGTATTAATCAATGGCATGTGATGGAGGTTAAAGATGGTGGCAGTGTGACAGAGGAGGGGCGGGTAGAGATGGTGAGTGTTCTGATCTGTTTATAAGGAATGAAACTTCAGGAAGATTGGGGGGGGGGGTGTAGGCAGTATGAACTTCTAGGACCTGGCGCTTCACCTTTGCATCCTCAAGACTTGCAAATCCCAAGAGTGTGCAGTGTGGGGGAATGGCTTCTCCCTCCTGTCCTCATTTTGTTTGACACTGTAGAGGCACCAGCTTCTGCCGCTCTAGGAAAGATGCTGCTGAAAGCTGCCCTTGACTGTCTCTAGGCTTCCCAGTGTTCCATGTTTGACTATGCACTGGGATCTTCAGTTTAGTTTTTCTTCTTCCTCATTACTGGCAGTGCACATAAACATCATCTGTTGCTCAAAGGGGAGCCTTAAGATGAAGAAACTTAAATGTGCTTCCTTCCTCTTATTCCTCTGGCATGCACAATTTGGTAGGCATGGTGATGGGGACCTATGTCAGGTTTCATATTCAGAAGCCCACACGACTAGGTGGAGCCTATAGAGGTATCTGATGTGGCTATAAAAAGATAAAGATATATATATATATGTTCTGTGGTGTGCTGAGGTGTGGGGGAAGGGTGTGCCCAAGCCCAGGCATCCCTTCCCCGAGGGACCAGCCATACCACGGTATAGTATAGAATAGAGTTTATTCAGGGCATGGGGAGGGGAGCTGAGAGGGTAGTAGAGGCAGAGAGAGAGAGAGTACAGAAGTAGAAGAGTAGAGGCCGGCCATGAGCACGGGGAGAGAGGGGGGAAAGGAATAGAGAGAGGGGGGGGAGCAAGGGGGCAAGAGAGCAAGAGAGGGAAGAGAGGCAAGAGAGAGAGGAGGGGGCAAGCAGCCCCTTTTATAGTGAGTCAGGCCCACCCGCCTTTTGCCAGGTAACTGTGGGGTGGAGCTTAGACAGAATGCTAACAGTATCAAAAGAGAATTTTTGTGATATGGGCATCGTGAACAACCTCTGCGATTTCTTGTTTCTTGCCTATCAGAACAAAAAATCTGTACATAGACATGTGTGTAAAAGCATGATCAGAGAGAGTTTATCAAGAAAGACCAAGGCTAGGGAGAGGGCTCGCTCAGCCTGAGTTCTATCCTGGTGACTTATATCAAAAGCCGGCTGTGGTGGTGAACATCTGTAATTGGTGCACTCCTGTGCCTAAAGGTTCCAGGCAACTAACTTGGAGTACGCCACACAGTGACAGGAACAAGAGAGACCTTGCTTCAAAAACAAGGGGGAAGGAAAGAATCAATTCTGAAATATTTCGTTTGCTCTCTCTCTCTCTCTCTCTCTCTCTCTCTCACACACACACACACACACACACACACACACACACACAAAACCATGATCCATGCCAGCAAACTTCCCCATGCTAGATTAATTTATTATTTTAAAAATACACTTCCAAAAGAGGACATGGACAGAGCTGGGAGGAAAGTTAGAAAGAAGCTCAGTGGGAAATGTCTACCAAGGGTGAAGACTTTACCATCCCAGCGCCATGAGCTTTCTTAGGCTGTGCTCTGTTACAGTCAGCCTTGTGGTCTGCCTTTTCTCCGTCAACGGGCTTTCCACATATGAATCCACAGCCTATGTATGAAGCCGTTCATCTACACTCTCCACTCGATTCTGCTTCATGTCTACTAAAACAGAATTGCAAGCCTGACTTTGAGCCAGCTGTTTCCGGAGACTTTTGTAGGTACCTTTTGGTCTGTCCTAGGAGGAGAGTGGTGGTCACGTGATCTTGCCTCATCCAATCAGTTTCCATCTCACATAGGGCTCTCTTCTCTTAGCATGGCCCAGAGTTTTTATCTTCTGGTGTTGCGCTAAGTAAGTTCTGTTGCTTTACAGCTCCACCCACAATTCTCTGCGTTTAAACAGCTCTCTGGTTATGTATAGTAGGTGTTGGAGGAAGAGCCTAAAACAGGCCGGTAGCAGACCCCATCTGGGAGCACAGTAATAATTTATATGTAGTGGTCTACTAACACAGATACTTAGTTTCCCGACTGATAGATAATACACCTCACCCTTTAACCCCTCCAAGTGTGCTGACCATTCTAGGGTAGCTTCGGTGGCTTCTGCCATGGTCCACTCTGTGAGGTGCTGTCTCCATTTTCTTTCAGTAGCTCACGGAGGCAGATTTTATTATTTGAATAAAATTCACAGACCTACATGGGGGGGGGAATAAAGAACTAATTGAACTTTTATTTTATTCCCTTCTTGCTCCCACGTCTTCAAAATTGGCCTAAAATAGTCAGGTCATCGGTTAGTCACAGCACATCAGAGGCAGAATGCCTGTCCGCAGTATTTCACTTTCCTTGCTGCCTGCCTCCGCTGAGGAAGACGGCTGCTATTCATCTTTCAGTTATTCCCAGAACACAGAATGGAAGAGTGAAAGCAACCAGGCTCTATTCTGAGCTTCAGAATTCACACAGCCCAGCATGAGCTCAGGGAGGTGACAGACACAGTGGGGACTCCAGTGTTACTACTTCTCCCTGTGAGCCAGACCTAGCCAAGCCCTTCCCTGGGCATGAGCTTGTGAGACTCTTAAGTGATGCAGACATCACTGCTTTGAAGTGGGTGTGCTTCAGTAAACAGATGATAAATTTGCTGTTTATCAAGAGTAAACTTTAGGGTTTGCATTTTATTCTAGGTCAGAGTTCCTCAGCTTTGTCCTCCTCCTCCTCCTTTTCCCCTCTTTTCCCCCTCTCCTTCCTCCTCTTCTTTCTCCTCCTCCTCCTCCTCTTCTTCTTCCTCCCCCCCCCTCCTCCCGAAGCCTTGTCATTCTTCTCCATTCCCAAGGTCCCCGTGGCCAGTTGAAGCAAGTAGCTGTATATCTGGGTTAGAAGAGACACATACTTCTCCCTGAAGCCCAGGATGCTCTATGTCACATTTTTTTACTGAGGTGGTAATTTTATGATGCCAAACTCAAGCAAAACAGCTCAAATGAAGTTTCTTGGTGCAAAATACATAAAAGATTTATAAAGTCTTGCAAAATATATATTTTGCAAATTAGATAAATTTTGCCTTCAAAAGAAGTCTAGAGTTCAATGTGGTGTTTCATTTTGTTTGGTGAAGGCAGTAACTGTGCAAATGCACACACAAGTGTCTTTTTTGATCATCTCCACTTGATTATGTTTCATGACAGGCTCAAGAGATGACTCCAAGGTTAAGAGCTCTGCAACATATAGTAGCTCACAGCCATCTATAACTCCAGTTACAGGGGACCTAACACCCTCCTCTGGCCTCCACAGCCACTATACATGTATGATGCACACATACATGCAAATGAAATACTCATACACATAAAATAAAGATGAAAAAGTCTTTCACAGCAGCTGAAGATATAGACAGCAATCACAGTGTTTCCCCAGTGGTTGAATCAACAAATCATGGTCTGTATAGAAAATAGAATATTATTCGTTTCTTAAAAAGGAAGATACTGACTGACTGCGACACTCAGCATCTTAAGTGCATGAAGGAGAATGACAACCACTCAGAAGAGAAATAGGGAGAGACTCCAATCTTAGAAAGTACCTCAAGTGGCTGCATTCATAGTGACAGAAAGACCAGTTGTACTGGGAACCCAGGGGACGAGGAATGGGGAGTTACTGACTGGTGGGGACATAGTTTCTGTTTTGGGAGAAGAAAAACATTCTGGAGATGGGTGATAGTGGCAGCTAAATGATAAGGTTATATTAATTCCACGGAGTCGAGCTCTTTAGAACTGTTAAGGGTAGACTTTTCCCTGTTCAATCATGCTTATGATTTTTTAAGTGATTTGAAAAAAAAAAATCAAGAATAGTGGTTAAAACCACTATTCCCTTCAGATATCTCACACAATGATGGTTGGTACCTCCTTTCCCTTTCGTCTTGAAGCATCTGCCCCCAACCTTTGCTGAGACGCAAAGGACAAGTCTTTCCTTCTATTCTTCTGTGGGCTGACCTCTGTTTTCAGACTAGCTCTTCTCCCAAGGATCTCATTCCAGAGTGTCAGCAAGGACTCACAATGAAGAGTCAGAGGGCTCTAGCCTTTGCTGGGTTTATTCTCTGCAGTCTTGACTGGAGCCCAAACTTGAGCCCTGACACCACATTGGGCTTCATAAGTCCTTATGAGAGCTCATTCGGGGCCCTAGGCTTGTTGGAGGTCTTTGGCTTGGAATACCTCTGTTCTTGATCATTGTCAGCATGGGGGACTCAGAGAGGCTTCCAGGGCATGAGCCTGTGTACTTTGAACTTGAACTCCCACTGTGACGGAAGGAAGAAAGGGAGACAAGATTATCTGGCAGACAGAATAAAGATAGGGAGTGACTTGAAGCAATCAGTCCACCTGGAGGAATCTCTGCCTGAAGGTTAGGGACACATTTACCAGCAGTGCCCAGGAAGAATGTCCATGTTGTTACAGAGTGAGTGATCCCTTACACACAGAGATGGACTTGGAGTCTTCACAGATTTCATGCATGTGTGTCCATGTATGTGAATGTGTGCCCTTCTGTGTGTGTCCATATGTGTCCATGTGTGCATCCCTTTTATGTCTCCTTACTCCATCCCTTCATTAGTTTAGAAGTATTTCTGCACAGTTTTCTTCTACCCTGGAGGAGCATGATGATCTCACAGACCTCGGAGTCCTGGAAACTGCTGAATAGTCACTGTAAGGGAAAAAAAATGTCCAAACCCAGCATTGGCTCAAACATAGATGGTATCCATTTGATGTCTTACCGCCATCTTGGCTGGATTCTGAGCATGTGGGCAGTGTATACTGAATGGATGAGCCTTTTTGGTTTACTATTTTAAACTCCTGATTTTCATCTGTATAAAAACATGGTGACAGGTTTTAGGGCCAGGGAGCTGTGGAGCGCTGGGAAGCAGGCCTGAGGCAAGAGTGGGTTCTAGGCATATCCAAACCCTGGAAATCTCATACTGAGAACGGCAGGATATGCTCCCCACCTTTGTCCCACCAGAGGAGATCATGTAGCTGGTAGCCAGGTTAAACTTCCTCTCCCCTTATAAGGTCCTGTCCAGCTGTACCTGGAATTTCCCCTTAGGCAAGGAGGACCCCCCTCCCCCAAGTACCCTGTCCCTGGCTAAGGATGTGCACTCACCCCAATTGCCCCTACTCACCCCACAAAGTTTAAACACACTTTGTTCTTTCCATTAAATAAGACCACTTTTCTGAAGCTGCTCGTGTGTGTGTGTGTGTGTGTGTGTGTGTGTGTGTGTGCGCGCGCGCGCGCACGCGCTTTTCCCATTTACCCACTGCTGACCAATCTTGCACCCAACCATACCAGGCTAAGTTTCTCTCCCTCTAGTCCAGCCAAGTGCGTTATAGGCCTGGCTACCCCAAGGGACGGAATTGGATACAGCTGGCAGCATGTTACAGCTATATCTGTAGCCATTAATCTGTAAGCTACTGGGCATAATTGAGGGTGTGGCCCTCTTGACACATAAGGCACTTAGGAGTGTCACCAGCACCATCCACTCAGCCACTAAAGGGTGACTTGTTCCACTTGTCCCTTCTGGGCTGTGTACTTACAGTCCCAGTTCAACAGAGTACCCATGGCGTCATCTGAGCCAGGCCCATCTCACCACCCCAGTGCCAGCCACATCCTGCTGACTGTCCAGAGCTCTGGTTTACATAGTATCTGCTCATGTAAAGCAAGAAGAAAAGTCCCCCTATCTTCATTCCTGTCACCAGGCTGTAGGCAGGGGAATGGGTACAGACCCTACATGCTATAGCTCCAGAACCTCACCCTGAGTGTTCACACGCATTTTGGTGTGCCTGGTTTGGGACTGAGTCGTAAGAAACTGTGATATATATGCAGAGTATTCCCGGCTACCTTCAGTCTTGGGGACTGAATCAATTGGTCACAGGGAAACTCCTGTACCATTAATGGATGAATCAATGGGTATACCTTCTGTAAGTGAGTTCCTGTTTCCTCTTCTCTGATGACAGAACCAAGACATAGTATATGCCATTATTCTGGTTCCATCTGGAGGAGACTTCCCCCACCCCCATCCCATACCCAGGCAGCAGTGTTGGATTCTCAATATTGCCGCCTGGCTCCCCTGAGCACCTTGAATCATGCTACACAACTCAAGCAGTTACCAGCTTTGGTTCACTTTTCTCTAGATTAAATCAGCTGATTTTTAATCTCTACTCAAGTCTCATATTTTAGAACAAAACATTGGCTTTGGTCTTTTATAGACAGACCTCAATAAGGTATTCTGGCCTTTGAAAGGAGTTCACGGAACAGACACATGGGGCTGGAGGTCTGTAGGTGCAAAAATGGTGAATGTGTGCTTTGTGCTCTTCCTCAGAGAGGGATGACATAGGAAATTCATTGCACCTCATTCTACAGATTCCAGGCAGCTAGTCATGGCACGCAACAGGAACCCAGGCCTGTCCAACCCAAAGATGAGTTTCAAGGTTGAGGCATGTGTGTATTGTGATTGGTCCGGTGATATGAAATCATCAGGGCTGGATTAGAGTGGAAGCTACTGCATACCAGTGCAGGGCTGTACTCTACTCAAGACACCATGGGAATGCCTGCCATGGGTACATTGTATGTCCAAGTTTATCCAAACCCTATCTCTGTGGTGAATATTAACATGCCAATGGTATTTAAAAGCTCTTAAGATAACATGTGATGCTATGGAGTCTAATTCAATTCCAGATATAATCTATCCATGCCTTCCCTAGGCCGGGACAATTTATACTCTAGACAGGGATGGAGACATTATATCTAACTAGTTTCCATGTGCTCTTCAGTTTTCTTCTTTTATTCCATACTAAATAAGAGGCACAGAGGTCCATGAACACCATTTAGTCATACCTACCACTCCACCCAGAGCAGTCCTCCTACCCAATGGGGGATTAGATCCACCTTTCTTCAAGCTGTTTTCTCCAGCCATCTCCTCTACCATCAGCCATTTCCAGTACACACCACTTTGCTGTTCCCCTCCACCTGTGCCCTTTCGAAATTGCACAGACATCTCTGTTGGCCTGGTGTACCATGGTTCCCAGTTAAACAGGACCCTTCAATAGGAGTGGGCTCCCACAGCAAACCCCAGGGGCTCCTCTGGACTGTCTGAGTTAGGCATAGGTAGAGGATAAGATTTTGATGTTTCTTTCAAATGTTAAACATGTCTACAGTTCATTGTGGGTTGGGAAGTCTAGGCTACTAAAGACCCATGACTTTGATCTGAAACCAATGTTCTCCTGTCTATGGCAATGCTAAAAGATCTCATGGTTAGTAACAGGCATGTGACAGCTAGTGTCACTGAATCAGCATTATGTATTTGAGACCAGCTGGTCTGATGAGGGCATGGCACATGGCTGGGCTGTCCTTCATAGGTCAGCTCAATCTGACTTGAGCTCCTACCTTCCCACCCCCTCTCTGGAGCCTTCATCTCATCCACTAACCCGAATGTGAGACATAGCTTTCTCCCCTGCAGGCTGCATCCCAGAGGAGGCTCTGGACACATCAACTGAACTGTAATGTCCTGGGAAAATGTGCCCAGTGACGTAGCCCTTGCAAAGCCCCTTCAGTAACTGTCTTGCAGAGCCACCTGGAGGGCTCAAGCTGGATATTTATCCTGAAGGGTCTTCAACGATTTGAGCCAATAGTTTTAGGGGCTGGGTTAGTGTGTGTCCTTACATTCTGTAGATATGATGTCAAAGAAGCCCCAAGAAGAAGGTGACCAGAGTCCTAGTCACACTATACACCCTGTAAGATGGGAGATTCCCAGAGAGATCTTACTCAGCCAGGATGCTGTGCTTAGCCATACTTGGCACTAATGCCATAACCTTGTTCTTTCCAGCAGGCTGCCTCCCATTTGCGTTTAAAGGTGGGAGTAAAGGCTCCGCTCTCCTGGCACTTCGAAACCGAACAGATTCTCGGGGGCAGATGAGCAATGACTCCACAGAAGGTGCCGTGGACTGCAATGCAACAGGTATGAACGGACCTGTGACAACATTGACCCCAGGACCATACTGCCAGCCCTTCCCTGTGTTCTTGTCATTATGAGCTGGAACCTCACGAGCAAAGTATCCAGGATGATGTCCCATAGCTTGGAAGGACATTGATACCATATGATGTTAGCAAGGGACCAAATAGAGAGGGACGGGATCTCACCCAGATTTCTGAAGTTAGAGCAGGCCCCTTCTTGATAAATGCAACCATCAAATTAATATTTCAGCCTGACAGCAGAGGCCATCCTTGATCACCAGCCAGCAGTAGTGTGAAGATAATGTCTGCTCTCTACATCTGATGGCTTTGTTGTTAAACCAAGTATTGGCAAAAATATTCCTAATTAATTTAATCTTTTCATAAAACCTTAAAAGAACGTTTCTAAAATGCAGAATAGATTTCCCTTTCTGTTCTAAGATAGAGATCAAGGGACCCTCTTCTGTGTGGCTTTCATGTATGAGGGATGTGAACTCATTCCATACTGAGAATTGATGATTTAAGAAAACTGTGATCCCATTCCAGTCTAGCTCCGTGATCCAATAAGTTATTGAAATTACTTAATAGAAGTGTGGATGATCGAGGGCAGTTACATCCATGAAAAGCCCACACCAGCACGGGCTTATGACTCAAAAAAAAAAAAAAAAAAAATGGCATCCCTTGTGCTCACTGTACAACTGGCAGGCAGCTCAGCCTGAGGGCCATCTCTCCCCTGTCTATTGCTTCCTGCTTTGAGGAAGTGTATCATGTGAGTCTTTTAAATGTCTACCCTTCCTTTGCCAGGAGGGAATGCTTCAATTCAGAGGAAATACTAACAAATACACACAGCGCTGACTTCAAAAGTGTGTGTGCAGTTAGGAAACAACCACACCTTCTTAGCTCTCTTTGATGTAACTATGAAAAGCAGGTCTTTCCCACATGGTCACGAAGGGAGGTCTCTGTCTAGCTGAGTGTGCTCCACCGGTCCCATTGGCTCCTTCGCTTGTAAATACCATTTTAGTGCCTTCCCTATATGGATTGTTCCTAACAGGGGGCAAGAGACAGTCCTTGCCCCAGTTCTGCTTTCTACCTGGGGCATGTGACTAAGGGAGAATACAGGTGCTGTATTCCAGAAACTGAGCAGTACCCCGAAGAAAGGAAAGTTCATAGATCAGTGGCCAGTACAGGAGAGCTCCAGGCAGGAATGACCCCAGGTCTCTGGCTGGGTGGAGCCTGAGCACAAACCTGGGCAGATCCATGGGAAAATATCCTGGCCACAGATGAAAGCCAGTGTCAGGGCTCGAGGTCATTGTCTTAGCCACTTCCAAGGAGGTAAGGTGGCCAAGCCTTACCAGGTAAGCAAGCATGGAGTGGAGGCCACAGAGCCACTGGTGTGGAGAGGAGCAATACCCTGCAGTCCACAGACGACATGGGGGTTGGGGAAATAGGCAGATTTGAATCCAAAGTATGAGATAATGCAATGGGTTTTCTGGAGAGTGAAGCACCCAAGAAAAGAGACTGTTGTCCAGTGACTTGTGAGAAGAAGAAACAGGAGAGAGAAGGGGTCCTTCGGGGTAGATTCTGCTTTGTGCTTCTGCCCTGCACCCTGTTGTGTCAATGAAGAAGCTTGGGTAGGGGTAGAGCCAGTAATGGCTGTGTGCTTTAGGCAGGCTGAGAGTGAGCGTCTTTCAGGCATTCATCCAAATAATGCTGAGCAGGCAGAGATGCATACAAACTTTCCTCGTTGCTTTGGCTTCCTACAGGCTCCCAGAAATGACAGTCTTTGAAGCTTTGGTTGTTGTTGTTGGTGGTGGTGGTGGTTGCTGTTACTATTGAGGCAGTGTCTGGTGCAAGGAAGGCTCAAACTCCTAATAACCAAGGCTTACCTTGAACTTCTGATTTTCCTGCCTCCACCTTCTGCATGTTGGTATTACGGGTGTATGCTGTCACACTGTTTTTTGTTTTATGCAGTACTGGGTATGGGTCCTGGGAGTCATGTGTGCTAAGTAAGTATTCTACCGACTGAGCCACATCTTGCTCTTTGGAGCTTTAATGGAAGAAAGATATTAATAACATTGCTAAGGAGTGTAAGTCAGGAGTATCCGGGGAAAGAGAAAGGGCCTTGTCTTTGATTTTGGCTCATTTGGTTGTTTGGTTTCTGTTTTGGTCTAACCTCTAGCCTTAACTTTGCAGAATTAGGAACTAGACTCTTGGAAGTTATGAATTCATCAGAATGTGAACTGTGACTGACAATTGTAAAGATCCATATCTAGGGACCAAGGCACTCATCTGTGCTGCATGGGACACTACCCAATGCTGAGACATCTAGGAAACCCACACAAGTAGAGGTTGCTTAGCGAACATAGGATGGAGGAACCTGGGATGCCCTTCCATGTTTACCACAGCGATATCACTGGGGGGAGGGGTGTTGCCCAGTTGAGAACATTTTGGCAGTGACTTGATCTTACCTTTCAGAATTCACTGTTTTGCTGGTCTACAGAGCCAGGCACAGCTATGGTAGCATTAGTTGTGAACTTGGCTGTTGGAAGCAGATCTCTGGGCATGCCTGTGAAGGACTGTCTAGATTCAGATCAGCCTCTGAGAATGTCTGTGAGGGTTTACCTTGATGAAGTTAATTGATGCAAGAAGATCCATCTTAGCTGTGGGCAGAACCAGTCCCTGAGCTGGAAAGTCTGAACTGTATATAATGGAGAAAGGGAGCTGAGCACAGCTTGCATAGATTCTTGGCTCCCTGCTCTTCACTATGGATGTGATGTGAAAGCCCCTCTACAGTGGCTTTCTCTCTGATGGACCAGAACCCGGAACTGTGAGCCTCTTTAAGATGTCTGTGTCAGGTTACTTAATCACAGCAACAGAAAAGAGACCCTGAAAATATGAACACTCATCGATGAGCCAGCCTCACATGTCAGCAGCCTTCCAGAGTGTGGCTGTCTCTGGCTTTCCAGGATCACATAGCAGTGTGCAGCTGCTATGCACATGCGCAAGAGTCTAGCAGCCCCTTCTCCGCCTTCCCTAGAGACTAACAGTGGGGTATCATAGTCTAGATCTGGAGCTAAATCAATCTCAATCAGTCTCCCTCTGTCTCCCTCCCACTCCCACTCCCTCCCTCCCTGTCTTACCCCTTCCCTCCTCCTCTCTCCCCCTCCCTCTCACTCCTTCCCCCTCCCCGTTCTCCTTCCCTTCCCCCTCTCATTTTCACCCAAGGTTTATGTACTTACCATCACTTACATCTGATGCACCATAATTCTGCCATACAGATTATTTTAACTAACTATAAAATTTTTCCTTTTTTTTTTTTTTTTTGTTCAGGAGGTGCTTTTGAAGACATAATCTTCTTTCAGGACCAAACTAGACTGCAGGGTACAGTGGTCAGCTTTAAGTGTCAGCTGATATAATCTAGAATCATCCAGGAAAAGTCTCAATGAGGAATTGTCTGGATGGGGTTGGCCTAAGGGCGGGCGGGCAGGTTTTCTTTCTTTCTTTCTTTCTTTCTTTCTTTCTTTCTTTCTTTCTTTCTTTCTTTCTTTCTTTCTGTCTCTCTCCCCTCCCCTCCCTCCCTCCTTCCCTCCTTCCCCCTTTCTCTTCCTTCCATCCTTCCTTCCTTCCTTCCTTCCTTCCTTATGAGACAGGTCTCATTATGTAGCCTGGGTAGCCTGGAGATCTCTGTGCTGACCAGGTTGGCCTCACACTCAGAGAGCTTCCTGCCTCTTGCCTCAGAGTGCTAGAAGTAAAGGCATGTGCCACTGTGTCTGGCTGAGAGATTTTCTTGTGTTAAACGAGATGGGAAGACCTACCCTGCGCACGGGCAATACCATTCCCTGGCTTTTTGGTGCTAAACTGTATGAGCATAGGTGCTAGCTGAGGACTAATATGTGCATATTTATTACTCTTTGTTCTTGATGTGATTTGACCAATCCCCTAGAGCTCCTGCCTTACTTGACTTTTCCTCAGCAATGAACTGTAGCCTTTGTCCCCTAAGCTAACTTTGTCAGGGCATTTTGTCACAGCAACTGAAAATGACCTAAGATACAGGAGAGCACAACAAAGCCAAAATCAGCCTTGTCTTAGGATTGTCCACATAAATCTGAGTCCCACCCACAACATTGGGTACCACCTGGATGGCTGTGGGGGAGAGGGTCACAGAGCTAAGCATTGGCTGTAGTGAGAGGACTACCCTGGGCAAAATTACCCAGGTGCTTAATGAGATGAATCATCTGGCTGGTTGGTCACAGCTGAGGTGACATTACTTGCCTTATGTCATCTGTCTTAGACGTAGCGTCATTAGAGTCAAACCAGCAAACAGGTTCCCCAAAACCTTGCCTTGACCAGGTTATCCAACTCACCAATGGCTACTCAGTGTCTTCTGGGAGCACAGCATGCTGGGTACTGGTGGTACAAATGCTCATTGAGGAAGCAAGCCTGTGTGTACTATGGTGGGGGTTGTTTGCACACATGTGACATGAGAGGACAACACAATCTGTGCTATAGGCGAGTTAGCCTTTCAATTTTCAAGACAAGTGGAAGACATGAACAGTGAGGGAGAAGAGGATTTAAGATAAAAGAGAAACTCATGGGCCGATATCATGGCTGGGTGTAAGGTGTGACTGTGAACTTTGTAGTTGGATAATGAAGTCAATTAAGACTTCAGATTTTGAAGGTCAAATACTAAACTAGAAAAATGTTTCTGCTCTCTTGTCTGGTTCTGTCTCTCTTATTCTTCCTGTGCGGATCCATATCAAGGATATTTGCTGTTAACAGAGCTATTCAATGGGACCTTTTAGCTGCTGAAACACCATCCTTTGTAGATCTCCCATAGTGGCCAACACCCACTACCCTTTCAGGAGTGATGGAGGGAGTTCCGTAGTCATAGGATAATACACATAAAGTCTGTGTGAAATCTCCTAGGAAGAGACCCTGTGGCATGGCTTGAACAAGAACACCCACATAGGCTTACATATTTGAACATTTGGTCCCCAGTTGGTGGCACTGCTTGGAGAGGTTCTGGAGGTGTGGCCTTGCTGGAGGAAGTTTGTCATTGGAGGTGGGCTTTGGGAATTTAAAGATTCATACCATCTCCAGTTTGCTCTCTCTGCTTTGTGCTCATGGCTCGAAATGTGAATTCTCAGCATTCTGCTCCAGATACCATGCCTGCCTGCGGCTGTGATGAACCCTTATCTCTCTGGAACTCTAAGCTCAAAACCTTTCATTATACAAATTGCCTTTGTCATGGTGCTTTATCACAGCAATACAAGTAAGAGTAACACACTTCCTATGAAGAAATCTAAGGCTTCTGATAAATGATATTCTTTTCCCATCTGCAGTTGGCTCTTCTTGAAGTTACCTTGACCAGGTACCCTACCTGGAAGATCATTGCTTGAGTATTCCTACCCTGAACACCTGCCACTCTCTGTGGAGTAGCACAAGGCGGTCCTACTAAGCCTGGTTCTCTGTGTGAATGTTCAGCTGGCTGTGGGGATTGTTCAAGGACTACAGCCAACAACACCCACAGTTTGTTCTGGCCCCAAGCCTGTGGATTTGAGCCAGCTCCAAGTACACACAGGATCTCTGGGAGGAGCTACATGGCTGAATGTGATGCTCCAGCCAGTCTTATTCTTCAGTGAGTGCACACTACTGCCTGGGGATATGAGTGCTACAGCCTAGAAACAACAACTGTGTGGGTAAAGAAAGCTCTAGAAGCTTCATGTTCCAGGATTGGAGGAGGCCTACAGCTTCAAGTGGTATCCGTTCGCTGTGGTAATGTGGTTCTGGGATTTGAAAGGTCCTTGCTTTGATGACATCAGACCCTTGTATTCCTTCTCAGAGAATCCCTGGTGCTAAAAAGACAGAGGGCCTCATGGCCCTCCCTGGTCTTCAGCACCATATGCTCCCAAGCCACCAGCCATGTCTAGAATAAACGGGCTGACAGAGATAAAGTGCCTAAGGGTCTAGGTGGAGATGGGAGGTCCCTGAAAGCTTGGGTCATGCTTTATTGCTTTGTATTCAAGGCCAAGATTATTGATAGAGGCAGTATGATTTTTGAGTAACTTAGGGTTGGCAGGCTTTCTGAGCATTTAAATGTGCAATTTCTCATCTCTGTCCTTAAAAGAGCCCCTCAGACCACTCTCCATATTTCTTTTTCTTAGGTTCACTTTGAAGCCAGCTGTCTTAGTTAGGCTTTACTGCTGTGAACAGATACCATGACCAAAGCAACTCTTATAAGGACAACATTTAATTGAGTCTGGCTTTTATGTTGAGAAGTTCAGTTTATTATCATCAAGGCAGGAGCATGGCAGCATCCAGGCAGGCATGGTGCAGGAGAAGCTGAGAGTTCAACATCTTCATCCAAAGGCAGACAGGAGAAGACTGGCTTCCAGGTAGCTAGGATGAGGATCCTAAAGCCCATGCCTACAATGATACAATTCCTCCAACAAGGCCACACCTCCTAATAGTGCCACTCCCTGGGCCAAGCATTTTCAAGTCCTCACACCAGCTTTAGAGCTCACCTTTGTAGCTTGAGCTAGGCTATCATCTCTGCTATGTGTGGAGGGGTGTGTGGGGACAGCAGAGTGCTGGGCTACCTGCTGAGTCTTACCTCAGTGTTCTTTTTATGGCCATACTCACAAAAATCACAAGTGTCTCTAAAACCTGGGAAAACGGAAAGTCTGTTCTTGCCTCCACTGTTTCACTACCTACCCAAAGAGACAGGTGGAGACAAAAGCCACAAGGATGTTACATCACACGGAGAACTGCCAAGATAGCCTTGCAGAGGAAGGACCCAAGTACATGATAGCAGACCCAGATTCGGGTTTGGGAGGAGACTGCAAAGCCTGAAGTATGCTGTCAGACATAGTTGTCATATCCATCTGTCTAGTTAAAAATAATTAACCAGGTATGATCACTAATATTCACAGTCAAACTAATGGACTTTAATTCATCTGCAAGATGTCTTGTAGTGTCTCTCAGATGTATTTTCAGATAGTATTAATAGGACAGGAGCTGGATCCCTGACTGAATTAAACAAAACAACAACAACAACAACAACACACACACACACACAAAAGGAAATGGAGAAAGTCAGCTGAGCAGCAACATCTATCCCTTTGATTTCTGGTTCTTGCCTGTGTATGCAATGTGGTCAGCTGCCTCATGCTTCCAGTATTAGGCTTTCCTACCATGATGAACTACATCCATAGACTGTGAGCTTTCCCTTACATTGCTTTTGTTGAGTATTTCATCACAGCCATGAGACAACTAATCCATCAGAATGCAAGCAAACCGAGACCTTGCTCTGGTGTCTGAGTCAGTACCCTATTGCTCTGAAGAGACACTGTGACCACAATGACTCTATAAACAACATTTAATTGAGGCCAGCTTACACTTTCAGAGGTTTGGTCCATTATCATTATGGTGGGAAGCATGGCAGCATGGCAGGCAGGCATGGTTCTGGAGAAGGAGCTGAGAGTTCTGTATCTTGATCCACAGGAGAAAACTAGATCCCACACTGGGCAGAGCTTGAGCATTTAAGACCTCAAAGCCCTGCCCCCACAGTGACATACCTCCTCTAACAAGGCCACACCTCCTCTAACAAGACCACACCTCCTACAGTGCCATTCCCTGTGGGCCAAGCATTCAAATGCATGAGTCTATGGGGACCAAACCAGTTCAAACCACCACACCTGGCTACTCAACTTGGCAGTCTTCTTTTCACTAGGGTGGGGTGGGTGTTGTTGGAATGAGCACAATGTGTACACTGAGAGATGTTGCATAGTAGCCAATCTATTAGTTAATTTTCCAGTTGCCATGACAAAGTTACAAGAAGCAAACTTGGGGCAGAAGAGGATATTTTGGCTCACAGTTGGAGGATTCATTAGAGTGTGTCAGGGAAATGACTGGCAGTAGCAGGAAGGGCAGCTGATCACATGATATTCACAAGGAAGAATGATTACGCTCAGCCTGCTTCCTCCCTTTTATATAGTCTGGTATACAAGGTAGGGATTGGTGCTGCCATTTTTGGGGGGTGGGGGTGGGGGCAAAGGCTTGTCTTATTTTAATGACTGATCCATGTGAGGCCACAGCCAGGCCACTATGTACAGACATGAGGGAAGCTTTATTTCTTGGTCTCTTCCTCCTTGGACAGAGTCTTGAAGATCTCTTCCTTCTTAGTCTGGAGCTGCTCCTCCCTGTGCTTTCCTGCTTCTGTGGTCTTAGACTGGTGAGCTTGGTCAGCCAGTAGCTTCTTGTGGTCCTTGTCTGCCTTCAGCTTGTGGATATGCACCATGAGAATCTACTTGTCTTTGAATACATTCCCTTTGACCTTCAGGTACAGGCTATGACACCTAAGGCAGTCAATCCTCTTAGATTCCCAGTAGCTCCTGAGAAGCTGGCTCAGGATTCTCATCCTTCTTATCTCCTCCTCAGACATCTGAGTATTGGCAGTACCCTTCCACTTATGCCTGCCCTTCCATTGGGCTGAGGTGTTTTTCTAGCAGCAAGTCCAGGAATGGATAGTCACAGGCCTCCAGATGATCAGCCCATCTTCGGCCAGCTTTCTGATCTGCTGACAGGAGTTGACACTGGAGAGTTCATTGGTCTCGTTGGGGTCCAACTGAACCTTCTTTTTACTACAGCGGAAGACACTAGAGGCAAGACTCTTCTGTAGCCTGAGCATACTCACGGGTGCAGACGCAGCAGCAAAATGGGGTGCTGCTATTTTTAAGGATAAATCTTGAGTCCTCAATTAACCATATCAAGATGATCCCTCACAGGCACGCCCAAAGGACAACCTAATCTAAAAATCCTTCATTGACTGATATTTGTGGAATCTTGTCTCCTAGGTGATTCCAGATTCTGCAAGGTTGGCAATACCAGCCATCAGATCTGTGAAAAGGTTTCAAATTGCAGGGCAAGCAGAGGGGTTTCCCATATATCCACTGCTTACGCTCATTGCAGCTTACTGAGTCCATGGTTGATATGTGACCATTCCCATACAAGAAGCCCTTGGTTCTTGTGCAGATTAGACACTGGAAACACATCACCATGGTGAATGAGACCCGCAGAGCCCTTCAGATCCAGAAGTAGGTCCTTATCTCATAGGCAGAACCCAGCCCTTGTCAGCTCTGTTCCCTGACTCTCTGCTCCTCCTTATTGTTCTTCCTGCGGATCTGGGTTCCCCCTCTCCTCTCTGGTTGCCACCAGTATACCAGCTCAGGGAGGACTGGGTGAAGTCCAGAATATCCAGGATCTGGTTAGGAGTGTGTATGGGAGTGGGGAGAGAGAAGGCTTTCTCCCAGAATATGAGTGTTAAGACTCTTTTAGGCAAAGACCTTCCCTCTCCGACGATCTTTAATGAAGCAACTTTCTGAGACAAGCTTAGCCTGTTCATGTCCCCCCCACTCACCCCCCCAGAGTGGTTTGAACACATGCACTTGATTCAGGGTAAACCAAGGGTTATATAATTTTGGGGTGAGAATATCCAGAGTGGTAAAAGGTCATTGGCTGAAAGCTAAGGTACTGAGATGCCTCATTAGCAGGGAGAGGCATTCCAGGTGCTGGGAGACTGACTGCCAGTGACCACCTGGTTGAGGGTCACCTGGTTATGAGCCCTGAGACAGGCACAAAAACAGGGGAACTCATTCCACTCCTGCTGGTCTCAAGTTTTGAGGTTTCCAGGGTTTGACCATGCTCTACTTCACCGGTTCCATATGGGTTTCTCTTGTGGCGTGGTCCATGTGCCCCACATTCTTCATTGTTACCATCTCAAGTGTAGCTGCCATTTCTGTCCTTCTCCTGCCCCAAAGAAGCTGATCTTTAGTTATCTTCCTGTGCCTTGGGTAGATTCCTACAGTGCTGAAAGCCACTCCCCTTCATGGTCACACCAGTGACATACTGTGTCCTCTGGATGAGCAGCATGGTCTTAGTGACAAGACTTCATCCTGCGTCACTGTGTGTCTGCATCAGAGATTAGAATTCAGCCCTAGGGGCGCCGGTGATGATGTCTGCTCTCTAGAAAGCTTACTGACAGCAACCTGGTAATGAGTTCTGGCTTCATCATGGGTTAAAAATTGCCCCTGTGGGAAGGAGAGGAAGAAAGAGTTATGGGTTTATAGCAGACCATTCTTCAAAAGGGTGCAGATTCTTTCACTCCCCGAGTTTTCTTTGCAGTTTACTACAGCTGGAGCACATCCCTTTTGAGGCAGGGTGTCATCTGGGCTGCCTCAGGGCACATGCAAACTTTAAAACCTGACTCAAGGTAGCTTGACCTTCAAGGGCTCACATACTGTCTTAAGAGAAAATGCAGGTATGAATTCAGTCCGACAGCACTGAGCTGTCTTGCATATCTCATCCCTGTGTCTTTCTGCTGTCCTTTATCTCATTCCAAGCTGAGATAGGATTCCTTGTGGGCTTTCCTTCATCATCTCTGTATCTCACAAAGGCCCTCCATCTGAGCTATCCCTCCAACCTTCAGTTAAGTGGTTGTTGTTTGTTAACATTTGTGTAGGTATGTCCCGTCTTCAGCCCTAGACTCACTTAAACCATTATTTATTATTATTGTGTTATTTTGCAACTCATTTTTATTACTTGAGTCTATGATTCACAAGGACGAACTTTGTGCATGATGTCATATTCTCAGTGTCAAAAGGAATCTATGAAGCCTTTCTTAACCCTTTACCTATGCTCCAGAACACACACACTTACATACATTGCCCATATATGGGCATATACTCACATTTTTGTGCATGCATACCTGCATATTTATATGCATGCATACACATTCATGTACACATGCAAATCCACATGTGTGCATCCATGTGAACACATATGGAGTTTACTACCCATCCCTTTATGATACCAGGGTACCCCATTTTTGTATTTGTTGTTGTATGTACCCTCCTTTTCTAGATGTGGACTTCCCTGGCAATAAAGCTGCTTCTTTGACTTCTGTAGCCTCAGAAAGGACCCAACATGATATCAGAAAGAATATGGCCTCTTTAAGATTTGTAGCATTTGGTGTCCAACATGCACTGAGTTTTCCTTAAGAAATACAAAGAAGAGAATCCATGGACAGCCATGTCTGGGATGCTGTTGTTGGCATTATGAACCTAATCATAAAACAAAAGAAATATGCTTGAGTAATTCATAAATCTCAAGATTATAGGCTGACATCTGTCAGATGATCCTGGGCAATTCTGCAACTTTCTTCCTGTGGGGAGTTGCGGCCAGGCCTCTGAAGTCAGCAATGGGAATTCCTTAACAAATAGTATCCTTCTGTCTTGGCACACAGCAGTTGAACAGCTTCCTAGCTATTCTTTTCAAAATCTGCACAAGGCATTTCACTATGCCACTGTGACCTGCCGGGCACAAGGTTTCCTCTTGTCCACAGGGCAACTGTGTCAAGGCCACTATAGACATGTGAAACCAAAGTACACCCTGTGGCTTGGTTCCATTTCTGCTTAGCACTTGCCATGTACCATGACCACCATGTTTGCACTCTGAAGTATGACAATAAAACTAGGAGAGATTTAGTTCCTTTGTTTATATTCTTGCTTAGTTTTACTGGTAGATGGTTCATTTTTACCAAGGATCAGAACATCTCCAGGAAATGGTTGTTCTTCTTTCTATATTAAGAACTTTTTTTTTTAACATGAAGACAGCACTTTAGCCTTTCCTTCTGTCTCCCTCCTATCTCTCTTCCACCCTTCCTTTTCACATTATCTGAACATCACATATCCAACATGCCATTCATGTACCTTGGAGTCATTTCTCAAAATAAGTCACCTGGATACCACCCCAGTGGTTTGATAGCACCTTGAGTCAATCTGATAACCAAGGCAGCTGTTAAATAAGTAACCATTAGGTAGGTGTGTACAGTATCGAAAATCTCCACGAGGAGATTGTTCCTGTCTAGGGTGAGATGGAGGGTGATGCCACACAATTTAATTATGTTGCTCAGAATGGCACACACTTAACACATATGGATTATTTATTTATGGAATTTTTCCATTTAACAATCTCAGTCCTCAGCTGACCTCAGCTAACTGAAACCTTCAGAGCAAACCCACAAGTACTGAAAGGCAGTTATACCATGCAGAAGATCTCTGGCATGGGAAGTTGGTTATTCAACAATTTCCCAACCAGCTCTACCAGCAGCCCTGGCCCAGTAAACACCTCATTTATCTGACCTCTGCTTATCTATATCTGCAAAGCCAATAGAATGTCAATTTCCTCTTCCATCAAAGAGAAAAAAAGAATCATACAAGGGTGAAGTGACAGCTTCTCTTCTGGAAGGTTGTAGGGCTCCTCATTATTTGAAACTGGATGTAGAAGTTCAATCCAGTAGCCATTGACTTTGTCTTTTCATGACTGTCAGGGCCTCTTCCTGTATTTTTATGCCCCCTTTCTTGTTGCTGTTAGATGCACACATGTTTATATTTATTACATCATCTGGGTTGATCAGCCCCTTCATTTTAAAATGTTCCTCTTCATGTCTTCATGCAGCGTGGTCACAGTTTTTATCTAGTTCAACAATCTTTGCCTTTTGATTGGATCTCTCACCCATTTACAATTAGTGTAATTTATGTCTGCCATTGGCTTTCTGCTTTCGGTGCAACTCAATATCCCTTGTTTATCTATTTCTCTTTTACTAATTTCTATATCGTAGAGGGAATACCTTCTAAAGCAGCTTTTTTCATTTCATGAATGTTTTCCTTCTTTCTTCTCATTGTCTGGTTTCAGAAAATGCCAGGTTTTGTTCTGTCAAACCACTTCTCAGATTTAGGATCACAAACAGGATTTCCTCTGTGTGGCTTCAGCCTGGGATACCTGCCTTCTTTTTGTACACTGACCTTTTAGCGGGCTTCTGTGTACAAGTAGTACACAGGGAAAGGCATGGGAATCTACTGTAACATAGTGCTTTTATAGAGACAGAGGACAGTAGCCAGAGCTCAGAGGTCCTGCTTCTGTCACTGCTTGCACCACAGCAGCCAAGAGTCACTCACCTAAGTATTGAAGACTCTCTCAGCCGTCTGGGGAAAGAATTCATGACATTAATTTTTACTTAAGCCCTAAGGAAATATTCTTTGTTTGTTTCATAGCAGAAAGACGAGAGATTAAAGGAGGTACCAAGTTCGTGCTGTGAGACCAATGCGTGAGAAGTTAAATAGAAGCTCTCTGAGATGCCTGTGCTAAGGGTTGACAGAAACCAAATTCAATGCGCTCGTGGGAAGGTAGCCTATGATGACACTAGTGAGGCATTTTCTTTTCTACCATTTTCCCTGTGGCTACAACTCCTTTCTTTTTTTCTCTGACAAAACATACGTAACAAACAGAGTTTGACATTTTCTCTGAGCTCTATAGAGGTGAGCTCATTCATGTCCTGATGCAGCAGTCACCAGGCACCATCCACTCCAGGATGCCCCTCATTCTGACATTGGAGGTGAGCAGTCCGTTCTCCACCTCCATGGACCACAGTTAGAATCTTATACAAGTAGAGCTGTAGTTTATTTGTCTATTTGGCTTATTCCTCTTAGCATAGTGTTTTCAGTGTTCATGCCCACATGTGGGACCCATTTATTCATGTCAATTTGAATTGAAGTCTGGGATAACTAACCTTTGGCCTGGAGAACTTCCTTTGTTATCTCACAGAGAGGATTGCCCAGCATCAGACATCTCTATTGTTTATCTCTGGGAAAGTCTTTGGTTTTTACTTTACCTTTGTTGGATCTGGGTGACTAAGGCTCTTCCCCCTTGGCACTTCGTGCTTTTCTGCTCCTTTGCAACCTGCCACTTCTGCTGAGAAGTGCTCTGCTGACAGACCCCCCCCCCCCCCCATTCCTCTCCATGTCTCTGGATTTCACCATCTTCACCGACCTACCTTCCTGTCCTCTCTCATTTAAACCTTCATGGAGTTGACCAAGTTCCCAGATAGCTACTATTGTTTTTATTAATTTGGAGCTTTTAGTCATTATTTTTATTTGAATTTTTTTTTCTGAAGCTCTGTTTGTTTGGTTTTTGGTTTTGTTTTGTTGTCGTTTTAGAGACAGGGTTTCTCTGTGTAGCCTGGGTGTCCAGGAACTTGATTTGTAGACCAGCCTAGATTCCAACTCAGAGATCTGCCTGCCTCTGCCTCCCGAGTGCTAAGATTAAGGCATGTGCCACCATACTTACCTTTTCAGTTATTCTACTTTTCTCTGTTTTCACCTATTTGTTTTCTGCCAAACTCGACTATTCTTTTTTGCTTTAGCCCATGAGTTCTGCTGAGCTTTGATTCAGTTACTATACTTTTTTATTTTTGAGATTTCCACTTGGCTCCTTTGTATAAGTTCTATTTTATATTGACATTCTTCTACTTGATGTTACAGTGTCATCTAAGCTTTTCATTTTTTGTAATTTATGTGTGTGTGTGTGTGTGTGTGTGTGTGTGCATGTGCATGCATGCGCACACGCGCGCGCGCTTTAACACAAAGTCTCACACTGAACTGAGAGCTGAAATTTCTGTTCAGCTGGATGGCCAATGAATTCTTCAGATTAGCCTGTCATAGCTGTCTCTCACCATGTTGGGATTACATGTTCAACCACAGACGGGACAGGCTTCTATGTCAGTGTTGGGGATTTGAACTCAGGTCCTCAGAATTACAGAGCAGTGGGGATTTAAACTCTGGGCCTCATTATTGCAAGGAAGTACTCATACCACTGAGCCATATCCCCACCTGGCCCATTCTCCTTTATAAACCTTCTTTTTCTTCCTGATCTTGGTTTCCGTCCAGTTCTGCCAACACAGTTATAATTGCTACTGTGGTCTACTCTGCATTGATCTAACATTCATGGACCCCCTCCAAGCCGACTCTGCCATCTGCTTGCTTTTGCACCTTACCCTTCAGGATGTCAGGCTTTCCTGCCCCTTTGTATGTTAATTTTCTTTGTTGGAAATAGGGCATTTTGATTAATGCAGCAGCCCCTAGAACTGGTCCTCTCTCTTGCCATGGCTTCTGTGATCACCATTCACTGATTTATTTGGCTAATTACTGGCTGTATTATTTTAAATGAGATTTGTCCTCCCTTTCGTGCACACTGTGTAATAATTCTGAAGCTGCTCGTCAGGGAGGGACTGCTTCCGGCAGGCTACTCTGGTGACAGTGGTGTGGTGGGACTCTTTCCTTTGTACACAGCCACTAAGTCCTTTTAACTGCCTGGCTGGCTGATGGCTGGATTGTTTTTCACAATCTCTTGGAGGTATAAGTTGCTCTATAAACTAATCTGATCACATTTTGGCTCCTTGGAGGGGGTTTCTGAAGGGTCTGCATTTGATATTCGCTCAGTCCTCATGGTAGTTCTGCCTGCTGCATCACTGCACATGCTTGGATAATTGGCACCCTGGTCCCTCCTTGGCTTTCGTCTCCTGATGCAGAACCACGGTTCTCACAGCTGGGAGCTCTGACTAGCGCTATGGTATTGGCTGTGTGTCATTCTCAAGGCTGAGCCTCCATCCTGTGTTTGTAGTCTAAGCAGAAGAGGGGTTCCACCTTTTGACCTTACTCATCTGGCCTTGTTGGGAGTGGTGGGGGTGGTGGTGGTGGTGGTGGTGGTGTGTGTGTGTGTGTGTGTGAGAGAGAGAAACACTGGTGTCCCGCTGGAAGAAAGCCATTTTTCCTGGGTGTTCTTGATTTTATGGGAAAGAGTGCCAATGTTGAGCCCTGTCTGGGAGTTAGGGGCTTCTGTGACCTTAGCATGATGGAGTAGCAGATTTTAGTCTAAGGAAGAAAGAAGAAGCTTACGACCTTGGCCTGAGGGTAGCTTGTTCTTAAGAGACCTGGGAGAGAAAGGGTCTGGAGTTTTGGTGTGCGGGTGAGGCAGTCTTGGTATACTTTGGGGGGCAGTTTGGTTCTTGATCTTGAAAGAGGGGTCTTGTGTCCTTGGCTTGAGGAGGAGGAGCTTGTTGTTGGCCTGGGGGAGGGGAGTTTGTTCTTGGTTTCAACTGTTGGTCTGGCAGTCTTTTTCGCCTCACTGAGCTGAAGGAAGAGGACTGTCTCACGAAGTGGTGCCATTACCCCACACTTTGCTAGATTTTCTTGAATAGATGTTTTCTCCTTAGCTGTTGGCTTCCAGGACTGTTTCCAGAGACTTGAAATGGATTTTTATTTCAATAGGTTCCACCGGTTCCACTGGGGAACTTGGCAAGGAGTTCCGTGCGCTGCCACGCAGGAAGTCAGCAAGTGACTCACGCTTCACATTATGCATGGGTTTGTCTCATGGAAAAAGTCTCATTTGTGTCTCTGTGTAGAAAAACTGTTCACTTTACCAGAGGACGCGTTACAGAAGTGTGGCTGTAAAATAAATGTAGTTTTCCATTGACTTCCTTTTCAGATAAGCACGGTACCCCTGGGAAGATGGGGGGTGAGCCCCGTCATTGACGGTATTGGAGGGAGTTGCCCAACTGGTTAATGAGCTGCCCAATGAGTAGTTAGTTTTGTGTCAGTGTTTGTTTGCTTGCTTTATTTGCGTGGTGTTTTAAATCTGTATCTTCTCTTTACTGTCTAAATTCCTTCCTCGTTTGTTGCCTGTCTCTGGTAGCTCAAACAAAAGAAAACTTTCTTGGATGAATATGTTGACTCATAGAAGCCTACAGTGAGATAGGAGCTCAGGGTTTGACACGGATGGTTTCTGAGGGCCGTGGTGCAGATGAGGAGACTAGGGCCACAGAGAAGTGGCCTCTCCATCATTGCTCAGCAAATAAGGTATAAGAAAGAGAAAGCAGGTCTCCTGCCTCGCAGATCATTGCTGTGGATCACTTGGGGACTCGGAGCTGAAGGGCAGCGTTAGAATGTCAATCACAAATGTCTCCCCAGACTCATGTTTTGAGCATTTGGTCCCCAGTTGGTTATACTAACTTGGGAGACTTGGAGGCCTCCCTAGAAGACGGAGGGGACTGACAGAAGGGTTCAAGGATGTCTTGTGCCTGTTCCCTACCTGTCAGCTGCTTCTTTCCTGTCAGCTGCTCCCTTCCTATCAGCTAGTGATTTAAAAATGCCCCCTCCCTGACCCGTGCTCCCACCACTGTGATATCCCACGATCCACTGTGACATCCTGTGATCCACTGTGTTATTCTGCAATCCACTGTGATATCCTGTGATCCTAAGTATGGGACTGAGTGACAACAAACTGAGTCCTTGGAACTCTGTGCCCAAATAAACCTTTCCTTCCTTTAAGTGCCTGGCAGGTATTAGATCACAGTGACGAGAAAAATGTCCATAAACCATACATTTATTAGCACATTTGGAGCTGACATCTGCCAACTTCTGTGGCTCATGGATTCTGTTCCTCAAGCCACCCCCTTCCTTGCCAGCCTTGCTGATCGATCTTTACTATATATGTGACTTATAGCAACCTGAACATGGCTTAAGTATTGGACTGGAGGGTAATGTTAAGATTATGCATTCCCTCCTGTGATTGATACATTCATTTGTCTGTAAGTGATGGGACAGACCCAAGTACTAATTCCCCCAAAAGGAAGGCCCTCAGGGGACAAAGCAGACTTTATTTGGATTGTGTTTTGTTTAGTGTGTCTTGAGTTACATATCACTAACATTTTTGCATACAGGTATGTCATGGTTTTGTGCAACATTTTGATTTCTATCTACTAAAGGTAATTACTTGAAACTCTAAGTCATGATGTTGGGGGTTAGGGGAGACTCTAAAGATGGCTCAGAGCATTGATGGGAAGGAAGGAAGATGTCTGTCTCCTAGTGGACTCCATCTTGCAGCAAGCCACACTTTAGTACTCAGCTGTAGCAAGACAAGATATCCTTGGCACAGTTGGGCAGCGTACTCCAAGAGCATTAGAACCTCTGCAGAGGACAAGGTCAGAGTCTAGTTTGATTGTGTTTTCTGTTGACTGCACCTTTGGTCAAGTCTGCTGCTTTGACAGCAGGCAGCACTCTGAACCTGGCTACAGACATAGTGCTACCCTAAGCAGGACGCTGGTAGGCAGGGTTAGTGGCACTGGAGAGAAGGTGTTGTCTGTAGCTATGAGTACTTTATCAGAAACCCCTGATAGACTCATTTTAACCCATGATGAACTTGGGCACCTCTTGGTGCCATGAGTTAACTGGAAAAGACTATCGTTTGTGCTGAGATGTGAGAAATGCAATTTGTCCATTAGGTTAGCGAGTATCTCTCGGATACATACACTCCTATATCCTAGTGCTTAGTATGCTTTAAGCCACAGCTACAGTGAATAATAGAGAACCACAGCTGTCTTGAGGACTAGTAGATATACTTTTCTGCCATTCATGTTCTTTAGATGGGGTGGCAGGCTTGAGGCAGACTCTCACTAGGTAGCTCTGACTGGCTTAGAACTCGCTATGTAGACCATGTGTATAGGCTCTGAAGTCCCAGAGATAGGCCTCCCTCTGCCTCCCATGGGTTAAAGATAGATGCCACCATGCTCAATGGTCTTCAGTTCCTACCACTTCTCAAACAAGTCATTTCATTCCACAGCCCCAGAGC
Source organism: Rhynchomys soricoides (assembly GCA_019843965.1). Classification (NCBI taxonomy): domain Eukaryota; kingdom Metazoa; phylum Chordata; class Mammalia; order Rodentia; family Muridae; genus Rhynchomys; species Rhynchomys soricoides. The sequence goes on from JADRCH010000244.1 coordinate 1,019,424, forward strand.
CAATGTGAATGAATGTCTGAACAACATCAGTAGACAGGATATAGAAGTCAAGACTGAACCCGCATCAGTGAAGCCAGTGAGCCCATATATCATCGACTAGCACTTAAACAAGAGGACATGACAATTCTTAAAATTAAACAGCTCACCTACAAACTGACACATCCTTCATACCACCGATGGCTACGTAGACCTATTGTGTCATCTCTGTGTGTAGCAGGCGGGGGAGGGCCAGCTTTGTGCTAAATGCAGATGCCCTGGCCATATACAATCCACACACACTGCTGATTTGTTTGAAGCCTGGAAATAAACCTCGGCTTCTACTGCTCCTGTGTGTGTTAGATAATACTTTTCTGCCATGTAAGAGTCTTGATTGTATTAGAAACTGACAGAAGATCGGATACTATATGGCCAAAATACACCTAGGGAACTTCTAATTGTCACATCTGTTACCTGGGCTGGCTCTGCACAGTATATGTAACTGCCAGGAAAATGACCTCTGGCTGAGGGTTAGAGGAGAAACTCAGCAGCTGAGAGAGGGTAGCCCCTTGGGGTTTGGACACAGGCAGGCAGAGAGAACAATACAGGACAGAGGCCCAGAAGCTGGCTTTCATAGCATCTTATAACAGTGAACGAAGATGCCACTGCATCAGTGACCAAGAGGTCATTGTGGTGGAGATACCTGCTAGAGTTCCAGGCATGTAGCTCCATCCTTCCCGGATACTGAAAGACTTGAAAATGGTTCCGTTTCTTCCTTTACCCTCAGTAGCAGCAAGCCAAGCTCTCTGCCGATGTCATAGCAGTCTGATATGCTCAGATGGAACATAAGGTCTGAGCATGCTCCCTTGGCCCATTATGCTCCTACTTACTTTCACCACAGCTCTCTGAAGCTGCTCCTCACAGGTGAATCTGGGACTGAGGGATTATCTTCTTGCCTCAATGTCCCCTGCCTTGATGTCATTAGGGTTGCTCCTTGAACTGTCCAGGAAGCAAATCTATCTTTGAGGGTTGGTTGTTATTAACAAGTCACTTTTAAAAAGAATCTCTTTTAAGTGTCTGAGCATAAGCATCTTATTCAGGAGATGATTCATTGTAAAGGCTTCAAGAGATGACACAAGCTGTCTGCTTATCTGTTCATTGAGCACGCATTCAAAAAGAATAAAGGAGCCAATTAAAATTCATTAATTCACTAAGCACCCAGTGCTTGCTTTAAAAGCATAGATAAAATGATTTTAAAAAAATTAAAAACCTGTGCAGTTCCACCCCCTCAGGTAAGCTAGTGGAACAGGATGTAAATGGCTGGGCCACTTCAGTGATGCAAGAGCAAGGCTAGGAGGCCAGGCTCAGAGGGTGGCCTGTGGTGGTGGCTCAGAGAAGGGCAGCAAGGGACTTTTGAAGGAGGTGTGAGCAGGAAGCAGGTGGCTATATTTAGTCAGAGACATCCAACAGCACAGAGAGCACACACACACAGACATTTGCACACAGAATGTGTGTATGCATGAATGTGTTATGTCTATATGTGTGTAGTGTATGTTTGTGTGTATGTCTGTGTGTATGTGTGTGTATGAATCTGTCTGTCTGTCTGTGTGTATGCATGTATGTGTATGAATGTGTTTGTGTGTATATGTATATGGCTGTATATGTGTGTGTCAGTGTGTGAATGTGTTTTTATGTGTGTACATATGTATGGGTATATGTGCATATATGTGTGTGTGTTTGTGTATGCCTGTGTGTGTATGTGTACATGTGTGTGTGTCTGTTTGTATGTGTGTATATGTGTAAGACTGTATGAGCATGTGTCTGTGTGTGAATGCATGTGTGTACACGTATATGGGTCTATGTATTTGTGTATGTGTATATGTCTATGTGTGTATATATATGTGTGTGTGTATGTGTGTATATGAATGTGTGTGTATGAGTGTGTGTATGTGTGTTTGTGCACGTGTGTGCACGTGTGTGTTGGAAGATAACACTTCCTTTGTACGACTGTGAGGGCTGAGAAGCCCTTAGATCTATATTGTGAAAGCTGGAGACTCAAAGAAGGGGTTGGCTGGAGAGTGCACGCCAGTGTGGCGGCTGAGGCGGGCTAATGATGTTAGGGAAAATATCTACTTCCCTCAGGAGGTATGGGATCAAGGATTCAGATGTTAACCCCATCTTGGAATCCCACGGACTCGCCTAGAGTTCAGTTTGACCTGGATAGCTCACAGCCCAGTTGAACTGCCCCATGGAATCAACCATCATTTGACCTG
>JADRCH010000244.1:1033514-1107242 GCA_019843965.1 Rhynchomys soricoides
TCCTCTTCCTCCTCTTCCTCCTCCTCCTCTTCTCCCTCTTCCTCTTTCTTCCTCTTCCACCCTCTCCCTGCTCTTCCTCTAAGGATCTTGCTGTATAGTCTAAGCTGGTCTCAAAATCGCATGGGGTGCTGCCCATGTCTGGTTTTTAAATCTTTTTTTTTTTTTTTTTTGTAATATTTCTATTTACTGGGTGCTTACGGAGCTAGCGGGCATTTTTACACACATAATCTTATGTAATCTTCACAGTGGGAAGAGGTAAATATTACTCTACATTCCCTTCTAAATATGGTCTACATGGCTTCCAAACTGTTCTGTTTTGTGCCATGCTCCGCAGTGGGAAACGGGATGATGTGAGGCTGGATAGTATAGCCCTGCCTGTGCAGAGCAGACCCCTCAGCATGCCTATATGTGGAAGTAGGAGTTCCTCCTGATCAGAATGTGTGTGGTGCGACCACACCTATTAGCACCAAAAATACTTGTTTAAAATATTAGAAATTAGACATTTTCTAAGCGTATTATTTTGTGTAATCCAAAAATAAAATAAAATGACAAAGTAACATATCAGAGATAGTCACACCTACTGGGAAATTACAAAACACCCTTCTATGTAACCATACATTAAAATATCTATCTATCTATCTATCTATCTATACAAATTATATTCCATATACATATATATATAATTTTTAAATGAGATTTGAAACCATCTAGAGGCCAAATGTGGATCTCTCTGAGTTTGAAGCCAGTCTTATCTATATAGCAAGTTCCCCAGGGAAGCCAGGAATACATAGAGACCTGTCTCAAAAAGAAATCTAGAACATGTGAAATAGGGAATATTTAATTATGAAACTGTGGGTTCCCCAGAAGCACAACTTGAGGAAAATGTTTGGGTAGCCTCAATCCTACAGAACAAAGTCAGAAAATAAAACTCTGCTGCATTAAAACAAAACAAAATCCTAGAAAATAGGGCTGGGGGGTCGCTCAGTAGTAGGAGTCTACTTGGCTGGCATGGTCAAGGGACTGGGTCCAATCTCTAGCACTGTGTGTGTGTGTGTGTGTGTGTGTGTGTGTGTGTGGTGTATGTGGTGTGTGTGTGTGAGAGAGAGAGAGAGAGAGAGAGAGAAAGAGAGAGAGAGAGAGAGACAGACAGACACTGTTACACTGCTCTGTGCACCTCAAACTCTGTTTGGAAGTATACCAAGGTGGAGACGCCCCAGGGACTCTGCAGTACCCACTCTTAAGGATGCCCTCTTCTCTCTCCCTTTAACTCTTTACCTGCCCAAACATCCATATCTTCTTAAGTTCTGTTTCTTTCTGAGTTTCATTGTGATTCCCGGGTGAGACATGACAGTTCTGTGATGTGTATGGAGCTGCTTTAGGCTTTGTCACTAAGGATGGCGTGGCCTTGCAGGGACCTTTATTTAACACACTGACACAGAAGGAGGGGTTCATCTTTAGTATCCAGTAAAGACTGGTAACTCCTGGCATTGGGAGGGGGATATTGAATTATTTTTGAGAACTTTGGTTGCGTGAAAAGACATGGCTTTAGGCTATGACCAAGAAGACCCGTGGAATATCGCAGACCCTGTGCACTTAGAAGGTTGCTGATAAATAAAGCTTGTGGGGGTCTTTTAAAAAGCAGACTTGAGTTCTGAATACAAGAGACAATCTTCAGAGTCGCAGGAACATTTAGAGAGTCCTGGGGCTGCTTCCTTTGATCTTGGATCGCCACAGAAAACTTGCTTTTGTTAGGTTTCTCTAAACATGATTAAAAAAACAACAACAAAAAACCAGATATCACTCTTATTTTCTGGTTACTTAAGATATAAAGTTTGAGTGAAACAGATGAGGTGAAATTTCATACCATATATGGCTATGCTCTGCGTTTACTAGGCTATTTAATGTGTAATCTTGCTTTTATGTGGGAAGAACTTCTTTGCTGAAGCCCCTCCAAAGTGTTCTTGCCTTAATAAGCACAAGGATTTAGGGATATTGAAACTCAATTAGAAGAAAAACAATATATCCAAGGGACATTTCAGAAGTACTGATGTGTCCTGTGTAGTTGATGAACATATCAGATTTTGATTGATGTATACAAAAAAAATCTACAAAATAAATCTTGAGTCCTTGATTCTGTATTTCCCTCTACAAGCTAATATGGGAGTTACAGGAGTGAAGTAATCAGGTCTCTGAAATAGTCAAAAGGACAGTCACAGAGAGAGAGAGAGAGAGAGAGAGAGAGAGAGAGAGAGAGAGAGAAGAAGAAGAAGAAGAAGGAGGAGGAGGAGGAGGAGGAGGAGGAGGAGAGGGAAGGAGGGAGGGAGGGAAAGAGGAGGGGGGGACAGAGACAGACAGAGACAGAGACAGAAAGAGAGATGTCATGCAAGCCATCTGTTTTCCCTCCTGGATGATTAGTCCAGGAGGCTGTGTGTCTGTTACAGCGGTTGCTGGACATTAAATGGGCCCCTAATGAGTCATCGTTTTTGTGGTGTCTAATGGGGTTGTGGCCTCACCATATCCCTAAAACATAACAATCCTCGAGCTTACTGGTCGAAGGGGAAGTGGGTTGCAAAAATTAGGCTAAGTAGCTAAAACAAAGCAAAACTTAAGCGTTTCTTTCCCTTTGCTTACCTGGGGATGGTACTTAGAGCAGACTGCTCGCTTTCATAATAATTCTTCTTCTGCTCTTGATTCTTCAAAAAACAGTAAAAAAAAAAAAAAAAAAGCTAGAAGAAAGGCTCTCGGGTGTCAGCGCAAAGAACGACGCATGCGCATGTCTTAGGCGCTACCCCTGTGCTTCGATTTAAACATGCCATAGTGCATGTGTGGTTGAAACCCCACACGATGACCTATAAATACTTGCGAACATTGCGCTTTCAGGAAGCAGTTCTCAGAAGGGTTCAAAAGCAGACAGGGACAGCATGGCCTCCCTGGATGCTGCTCCTGGGCCACTGAACTCTCCTAGTCCCCACTGTGGCTGGTTCTTCTCCGTTATCCTACAAGTATGTACATACGCTGGTCTCATACACAGGGTAAGTTAGCTCTCACCTCTGCGAAGATGATAGTGTCAAGTTCTTCCGTGAAAACGCCTCCCCCGCGCCCTGTGTCCAGGCTGTCTTTATTTCCTATTGCTGTTGAACACCCGTGCCCCACCTTGCTGGGCCACCAGTGTGGGAGTTAAGGGTGCCTCTGGACTTGGGGTGTGAGTAGTGTTTAAATGAAAGGCATTTGGGAGATGGATGGTAAGACAGCATTGTAAATGTGTTTAATGTCGCAGTACCGTGTACATAAAAACTTGGTCAAGCCATGCATTTTCTGTTAATGTGTATTTTGCCAGAATCAAAGATGGCATTTATTTAAGATGGTGAACTCTTTGTCCCCCCAAAGGGTGAATTGACATGGGTGCATGGAACACCTGTAAGATCAGTTTTTCAACAGCTCCATAGGATCTGAAGGATGGATCAGACAACCCTGAGCAGTAGGTTTAGTAAAGGTGAGACTCCAAATGTTCAACAGATGTGAACTGTGGTGGACAGAGACACTGTGCAGCCAGAAGGGAACATAAGCAAATTCTCCCTCAGACCTCGAGATGTGACCACGCCGTCCATCTGGGGCTCTCATGCCTCATGAGCTCTATTTTTGCTTCAGTGCACTTATTCCCGTGTATTATTATGGAATATCCATAGGCCCCAGACATCTCCAGGCTCCTCCTTTATGTGCAGACTAATGAGCTATCCAATAAACAGTGGACTGCTTCCAGAGGATTCCAAAGTCAAAAGAGGAAAGTTATTTATAGGAAATATTAAGATTCACATTAAGGTAATTGTATCAAAACTCAGTTGTCAATCATGTTAGAGAGTCAGATAACAATCACAATACTTTTTTTTTTTTTTTTTTGGTCTTGGTTTTAATGATTGCTTTCTATTTTTTTTTTCTTCCCACAAAGTAGGGGGATCGTTCTGAATGCACATGGCATTTGCAGAGGCTGCCTAGAGATGTCATTTGAGGTGACTCTGAGGTGCTGATGTCTCCTGTGTTGCTCAGTGCCCTGTGTAAGGCCTTTGTATTTACAGATGGAAAAGCAGCCACAGCTAATTGGTAACTATGATAGAATTGTCTCCAAGCCGCTCTGTGCTTCCTGTGTTTTGCTTAAATGCATTTCTGGTGACTCAGGTTAAGAAGCATGGATGCTTATGTCTGCTTATAAGCAATGGAGCAAAGATCCTCTAGTCAGATACCTGCCGAAGGATCAGAGACTCAGAGGGAGATTCTTCAGGAAGGAGAGGATGCAAAGTCCACCCAGAATGTGGAAAATATTTGTTCGTCTGGAACCTTCTCTAGTCCTTTGGTAGCCAGCTTAACCAGTAGTGTGTGACAGGGCTAATTTTGGTTTCCTGCGGAGTGAACTAGTTGAGCAAAGGCCTCAGAGCGATCCTTTTCTACACATCTAGACCACAAACTCCAAGCTTAGGCTTAGGCCAAATGAATCCTTTAAAAAGTGTCCAACAGGATACAGGAAGCAAAGCCAACAAATAGCTCAGTGCATGCCTAGCCTTGGCATAGCCTTCTGTGACGACAGAATTAGCCTTGTTTGCCACTTTGGCGACCTTCACCCTTGAGCTTCTCGGGTTATGGTAGTGAATGCCTTAAAAACAAGCACAAAGTAAAATTAGGATTTATTATGGATATTTCCAATGACATCTGATGTTTTATTGTATTTTTCAAGTGGTATGCAGATTCATATGTCTATTATGCATTTCTATATATAAATGATTAAAAGAGAACTTGACCACAGTGGTGGCTGGTTAAGGGGCAAGTGTTCTCAATGCAGGTTATTTTGAACACACAGGCATAGAGCAGAGTCATGTGCTAGAAGCCCAGAACTTTTGGGTAGAAACTGCTGCAAACATCCAATGGTGGTCTCTTCCAGGATCAGGGTGTTGGAGGCAGAAGGAGAAAAGTGTCAAGCTTCCATGACACCTGTCAGTCATGATGGTACTGGAGACAGAGAGTTTGTCAAGTGTCAGCCATTTAAATTCAGGAGACATCCTTGGCTCTCCTTCTGTAGTCAGGGGCTATGCCTATAGAAGTCTGTGAAATCCCGATCAAATTACTGCCCCGTGCATCCTCCAATATCGGGAGCATTGTGAGCATGGAAAGCCAGTCCCAGAGTGTGGGAAGAGGAACACTTGGTTCATATCACCTTGCTGATAGCTATAGCAGAGAGGAAAACATGACCAAAGTGTTATGAACTCCTATCCAGCACCAGGGGCTCATGAAAGATACATTGCACAGCCTCAATACTGTGCCCCCCCACCCTCCCGCCCCCCAACCCCCTGACCCCTGACTCCGCCTCCCTGACCCCTGTCCCCCCATCCCCTACCCCATCCTTCCACTCTGTGCCCTGCCTAAGCCTGAGAGACTCAGCTTCTTCAGGTCTCCATCATAGAGACAGCAAAGACTGAAAAACAAGCCCAGTCTTTTGGGGTGTTGTGAGTTAGTGATTTTTCCTTACCAGAAATCATTTTGAAAGACTTAATGTATGAAGTTGTGTGTATTCTTCACACACAATTGTGTGCAGGTTGTTGCTCCTGTGGAGGTGACAGATGATTTTTACACACGTGGCTTAGACTCCAGCTTTTTAAACCTTATCAGTGTGATGGCTTTTAGCCTGAGAAATTTTCAAATCATCTTTATTTATCCTTTCAAATATTCATACTTATATATAATATGTTGATCACCACAGGCATTCTCCCACTCTCCTCTTATTCTACTCCTACACCAGAGAAGTGTTCGTGTGACCCCAGTCCACTGATACATACATTAGGATCAAATCAAATATTTACTGAAAAAACAATTTTAAATTATTTTAAAATAATTCTTTAGTATGCATATAAATTTACAATTTATTAAAGGCTAAAACAAATTTACATAAGAATGAGATGAACATGTTTATTTTTTACAGAATGAATCTTTTAAAATCTTAGCTTTTAATATTTGGCATTGCAGGGCATAGACTATCTTCAAGGGTTTTCAGACTTGATCAATATATTTTGGTCATATAATTGTCAATGCCATGAATACCACATCCTATGAGAATATTGCACAAAACAGCAGAAGTTTTGTATTTTAGAGCAATTCAATAATCGTTGGAAATTCTGTCCAACCAAAGCCAAAATATATTTCAGAATTTTTGACCAAATTCAAGTCAGCAACGTTAGAAGTCCAGTCCTCAAAAGCAATCCACTCTGACGTTAGACTAGTTGCTGCTTACTCTGAAGAGGGAATAGCGAAGGATTTGAAGGCTGTGTTTCCATAAGGAAACCATTACGCTTCCATAAGAGCAGAAAACCTGATGCAGAGTGAAGACTGTGCAGTTTGTGTCACGTAATCATCCTCAAGCCCCACCAAGCCTTCCCAGTAGCCTTGGCTGGCACTGCAAGATAGGTTGGCATGCTCAGTGTGAAGTGCCATGATGTGTGTCCAGAATGAAGGCTGCGGAGAGGCAGCATGATGGGTGTTACCAGGAACACCTGAGTCATGACACATTTGATTTTGAATTCGTGTTTGGTGGTTGAGTGTTCAGAAGCATTTTATTGTTGCCCGTGTTTTCTTTTGAAGCCTCACATTCAGTTACTCAATTCTTTGTGGGGACCTACAGTTTCATAGGCTGTGTCCTAGATAAAGGCCTCAAAACCCAATGTCCAGACCCTTGAGAGGCTAGGCTGGACACTGTTCTAATGCAGCCCATCTTCTGGTGCCCTGCTAAGTGTTCTCTCTCTCTCTCTCTCTCTCTCTCTCTCTCTCTCTCTCTCTCTCTGCCTCTCTCTGTATCTGTCTCTCTATCTGTGTGTGCATGTGTGTCTCTGAGTCTCTCTCCTCTCTTTGTCTCTCCCCATCCCTCCCTCCCTTCCTCCTCTCTCTGTCTCTGTCCTCTGCTCTCTCTCCCTTTCCTCCTCTTTCTCTCCTTTACTCTCTCTCCCCTTCCCTCCCTCTTCTCCCCCTCTACTCTTTACTCTGTCTCTGCCTTTCCCCCTCCTTTCTTCTCACCCCACCTGCTCTACCCCCTGACACTTTTAATAAGAGAAGCTCAGACACAAAGAGTTTGGCTTTCGCCTGCCATCTTCCTAAGCCAGGTCCCACATCAGAACAATGCACCCAAACTCTGCTGAGCCTTACACCCTTGAATGCCTATCTAATTCGGGTCCAGATGAGACAAAAACTGGCATGTCCACCTGTGATTGCCCACCTGTGATTGGCATACCCACCTGTGACTGACTGGCATGCCTACCTGTACCCTGAGCCATGCCTTGCTTGCTTTTGAGAAGATTTGAAAGGAACCAATTTTAGGTGAAGAAACCATTCTGACAGTTTTTAAAGCTGAGCTGTCAAGTCCAGCAGTGTTTCTTTTCTCTTATAAGAGCCTTGGGTCCCTAAGACACTTGGTGAAGTTCAGAATCAAAGTTTGACAATTAAAAGTGAAAATATGAGCCAGGTGGCTCAGGAAATAAAGGTGCATACCACCATAGTGACCTGGTTCCATCCCTGAGACCCAGGAAGTTTTTTCCTGACTGCTATACACATTGGCATGACATACAGACTAGCAGTACTTACTAACACCAGTCTTGGGACTCAATACAGCAATTTTGCAAAACTTTTTGTCATGGGGGAATTTTGACTGATAAAGGTTTCTTCATGTGACCATGCACCTGTGATGCTCAATAAATAAATAAGTAAACAAATGTTGCTTTTAAAATCAAATAAAAATAAAAATATTGGCCAGAAGATTCCTAAGCAGCAAGTAAAGAGAACACATATCACATGACATCTTGCATGGGGCTCCCAGTCCTGAGCATGGAGGGATGGATTCAGAGGCATCCTGGGTACCCTATCTCTCTAGTACCTGAATACTGGCGCCCAGGGTTCAGGATGGACCACACAGGATGTGCAGTGATTCCCTAATGTCACTCATGCTGGCTTCCTACTGTGCTGTGGGAAACTGGCCTTCAGATCTCTGGGAGGGTTATTTTACCATTTATTACTGAGATTTTGAGACACAATGTTCTCTTTGCTTTTCAATGAAATCATTGTATCTTATTTGCAAAAGTTTGGTGACACTGTTGGTTATTTAAACAGAGCTCCTGGCTGTGTTCCAAGTTCTCTGTGGCCTTGAGCACTAAGAAACAGTTCACCATCCTATACATGCATGGGGTTCTACAGGGATTTGGTACTGCTGGAGGTCAAAGCTTTGAAACATGGTTCGTTGTGGTTGCACATCAGGGTCGTATTGGAGTGTTGTTAACAGTTAACAGGGTTATCCCAAGAATCAAGTATTCATTACTATTAAGCCTTAGCAGTACTTACTAACACCAGTTCTCTTGACTCTTGAGGCTCTTGTCATGGGGGAATTACAGCTTTGACTGATATATATATCTATCCCTTTCCACAGAAGGCATGAACCCTTGCAATTTTGTGGAGTGTTCATACTGTAATAAATAAAAAAAAAAAAATTAACTAGGCAGTAAGTATTCTGATGCCCACTAAGGAAAGGGTAATGCACGCTAGCTATACTGGCTATTTGTTTTATATAAAATAACAAAATTAAAACTTGTCTAATGAGGAATGTTTAAATTTATAAAGTATCTTGGTTGGTGAGATAGGATTGATACAGTAAGTGAAGAAGTTATTTTTATCAGCTTTTTTATTTTTCAAGATTTCCCCAACCCAGTATTGACTTTACTAGCATTTTTCTTACTAGAGTTATGATATCTCACGTTTTCCCTCTTAGGTTTGTCTATGACAGTACTGTAAAAATACAACTCTCACCTTGGGCAAAGTTTGTTAACATTACCAATAACAGAAATTTGTAATCTTTTAGCAGGTGACAGGTAAAGGAGTGTCCGTCTGTCTGTCTGTCTGTCCACTTGTCTTTTAATAAACATTAGGGAAGGAAGCAATTCCCCCAGTGTCTGGCTGCTTCAAATGGAATTGTCATTATAATTCATACAGGCAGTAGCTTTCTTGAGATGTGCTAGCAAGAAACTAATTCCAGGAGTATAGAATCAAAGCCGTGGTGGACTGAGGCTGAGAGAAACTGAAGAAAGGTTCCTGGTAACTCAGTTACCTGCAGCTCTGAAAGGACGTGTGGGCTGAGGAGATTCTGGGTAAGTGCCTGGAAGATAACCCCACATTGACCACACTGGACAGTGGAGTGAATTATCTCACTGGAACACAGAATGTCTGTGCAAGTAACCTTAGCTGATAACCAGCAGTTAAATGCCCTGAGTTTGAGTTGGCAGCCATAGCTACCAGCTCATGAAACTTTGGCTCTGTCTTGCAAGTTCCAAAAGTTAAAATCAAGGTAAAGAGAAAGGGTCTTTAAGAAAATATATAGACCCTGTCTGTTTAAATAGGTCAGTTTAACATTAGATTAACCTTGGTTTTCATGTTAGTAAAGTTAGGTTGTTTGCATTTTAAAACAGAAAAACTGTCCCCCCCCCCCCACCTTCCGGAAAATATATGAAACTACAGGAATTTTATTAAGAAACACAGACCTGTAGGTCTACCAAAAAGTTTATCAGATATTAATCATGTTGGCTATTAGCCAGGTAAAAGTTAATATGCTTTCAAAGAAAATTGTTATTTCCACATTTATTAGGCTCTCTCTTGAACCATATATATTTAAGAGCATGTAACACAAATCAGGTAATAAGCAGGCAGTTACTATCTGCTGTATGGGTGAATATTTAGGCATAAAACACTAAAAGCAATCTAGAATTTACATGGGTGCAAAGTAGCAGTCTGTGGGAGTGTTGGGAAGGTCAGTGTTTCGCCCGTGTCTATGTGGGTGCTCCACAAGGGTGCTGGTGTCGTCCTTATAATCCTGTGTCTGCTGGTGCTAACCTCTAACTGCTGTCTTTTAGTTTTCAACTCCAGCAAGCTGTGCTGATAGTTCACCTGAAGTGAGGAGAATCATTTTAACCAAGATCGTTGAGACAGCTTGTACACCCGATCACCTTTGACAGTACCCCTAACAGCCACAGCTGCGGTCTGATTGAGCTACAATCTGATGCCATTCCAATAGTAACTACCGGGCCAAGTTTAAGAATACCACCTTAACACTCCTGGAGGCTCAGTAATGCGTTTATTCACAAGGAGTTTGAAGTGACAAGGTCCAGCAACCCAGTCTTCTCTGCTTCCGGGTGTGATCGGCAGAGAGACGCAAAGAGGCAAGGGAAACACGACATCATCCGAGACCAGGATCTTTAGATCTGTGTTCCAAATATAAGTGGCCAAGTGCCTAGAAGACTTAAATGAACAGCCGAGGATGCCAGTGTTAAGGGAGGTAGGGGGCAGATCAAAGTATAATTGCTTTTTTATTCCTCTTCCCAGAGTTCCTTTCTGGTCGTTACACTTTGTAAGTTTGTTATTTGTCCGGATACGGACTCCTTTTCAGCAAGCAATGGGAGTAAAATGATGGAAAATATGAAGACGATCGACACTGGAAAAGGGTTAACGAGAGAGAGAGAGAGAGAGAGAGAGAGAGAGAGAGAGTGAGAGAGAGAGAGAGAGAGTTAGTTTGTGTCTGGATCTAACAAAGACTAACAGAACAAACGTTCAAGGCTTTCCACCCGCCTCCTGCGGCTTCAAGGCGGCTTACATTCATCTAGAAGTAAATTTTTGGGTGCCTGGAAAATCATTTCAATACCTCAGAAACCTACAATTGATAAGCCTTAAGCGGCAAGGAGAAACTTTTGCCTTTTAAAGAATGAACAATTAACTCTTGAAGGAGAAATCCCTTTGCCCAAACACGTTTGCAGGAGTATCTTGTCTTGCAAACCGGGAAACTCGCTCTTAGCCAAGAGAGCAAGGGCTGTGCGGCTGCAGAAGATGCAAGCCCTAGGCTGCAGATAGAGACCCGGTTGCACTACTTCTATTTTTTTTTCCTTCATTGGGGTCAGGGGTTGGGGGATGGAAAGGCACTCTTGGCCCCCAAGGTAAGAATCGTAGAACTTGTTCATGTTCCGCAAACGCAGGGATCCCATGGTAAGGTGGACTGACTGGCTCCTCTGTCACGCTACACTCTGAGACTGTTCTTCTCAGAATTGCCAAAACACTGGGAACTTCAAAGAGGAAGCCCAAGCACTATGTCCCCCGAATGCTACCTGGTCAATTTGGTGTAACGGTTACTGTTTCTTGTCCACGCTTAGGGGTTTAGAATCAAGAGATGGGAATCGGGAAAAGAGTGTATTGCAGAGGAATGTGAATTTGCTGCAAACCAAAATCATGAAAAACATCTGAACACAAAAGGAAACTGAGGCGGAGAAACCGTTCCGGCATCCCTGCAGGTCTCATGCCCAGCGTCCCAGCTCTGGGTCAGCCAAGGGGAAACTGCTGCATAAGCTTAGGTGCTGGGCTGTGGCTACTAAGAGGCAACCAGGACACTGCCTGACACCCAAACCAAGTGTTCAGAGATGGTCCCAGAGGGGAGTCCGAAGGCTCGCCAACATCTGCACCTGCGCTCCCTGGCTGGTCAGCTTCTCCCAACTCCTGAAGTTCCTATTCACAGCGCCCATTGCGCCAGTTTTTTCTACAGCAGCGGTCTGGACTCCAGGCTGCTGAAGGAATAGGGGGCCCAAGTAAGCTACTGGTGACAGGGTTTTAAAGCGATGAACTCTTTACACTTCGTGCTCGAATCCTAGTTTACTCCTTCTGTCTTCCAGACCCACCGAGACAAAGTGGGCTGATATACATAAAGTTCGCTTTAAAGTGGGTACTGGCAGGGCAGTCCCGGAATGAACCGCCTTTTGAGACATTCTAATGGGAACACTGCCTTGACTTTAAACTTGCTAAATGTCCGAATTTGAATTCCCCTCCAGGAGCTTTGGCCCAAAGCCTACTCTGTTGATACTGCTGGGCTGGAGAGAGGATTCCCTGGTTCAGGTCACCCGCCCACAGGCGGATGTGGTTCGCACACAACTGGAACAGAGGCTAGGCTGTGGGTTTAGCATCTGGAACGCCAGATCCAGATGTGCCACCTCCAGAGAGACTGGCCGGCTAGGGGCATACACCACGCGCAGAGTGGCCAGGGTGCTGGGACCTGACGCGGCGGGGCTGAGTTCCAGTGGACGCGCAACGTGGGCGCGGGCGGTGGCGGTTCGGGGAGCGCCTGCTCCTCCAGTGGGCGTCTTCTGCCGCCGCCACCGCCGCTGCCTCCACGGGCAGCGGCACTGCGGTGCTTTTCTCCGTTGCTCTGGAGCAGCCGCCGAGGCTCAGGCGCCGGAGCGCGCACACACCACGCCACGCCCGCAGGCAGCGTCCTGGCAGCCCCTCGCCCGGCCGGGAAGGACGCGGATCCTGCGTACTAGCCCGCACTTGGGCGCAGCGATCGGGACTCTTGTCCCCGCCCGGGGTCCTCTTGAATCCCAAAGGGAACACCATGTGAATCCCCGGCCGGAGAGGCACCCGACACCCGAGAGGCGGACCGGACCAGAGCCTGGGCCGCGTCGCGGGGAGGGCCGGTGCTGCGGGGGCGGAGCCCGCCGGAGTCTCGGCCGCCTCGCCCTCCCGCCGGCCCCCTTGCAGGCTGGGGAGGAGGGCCATGGCCAGCCCGGAGGAGCGGCTCGCTCCCCGCCCCCAGGCCCCGCTGCCGGAGGCTGGGGACGAGCCCGGCAGTGGCCAAGTCCGTCTGGAACCCCGGCGCAGCGCGGCCAGCGGGAGGAGTGCAGTGGGCCTGAGCCTGGCCCGGGAGCTGCTTGGCTGCGGCCGGGAGGAGCTAGCGGCGCCCCCGCCCCTGTCCCGGTCCCTGTCTCCTGCAGGCCACGCCAGCCCCGCTGGGGGCCCCAGCGCCCTCTCGGTTCTCAGCTCTGGAGGCTGCGGCTGGGTGGCGGCCCGTGCTCCCTGGGCGCTCGCCTTCTCCTCCCCTGTCCCCCCCTCCTCCTTTTCATCTTCCTGGTACTTCTGGCCACCGCCCCCCCTGCCCCCTCCCCCTCTTGTCCCCTCCTCATCTGCCTTCCACCTCCCCGCGCGTCTCCCGAGAAGGGAGGGCGCAGCGGCGGCTGGAGGAGGAGGAGGAGGAGGAGGCGGTGGCGGCGATGCTGGCGGCGGTGGCGGAGGAGGACAAGAGGCAGCTCCCTTGAGCGTCCCCCAAGGCAGTAGTCACTGCAGCGGCGGTAGCAGCAGCGGTGGCAGCGGCGGGCGGTGGCGGCTCTTCCTCTCGCCTGCGATTCAAGGCTTGCTGCTCCCAGCCCGCGCCGGGCCCCGACCACCTCCGCCGCCGCGGCTCCCCCTACACCCGGGCGCACGCCGCGCGGACTCCTCGGGTTTTCCGGGCGCCGGCGGGGGCTGCCCTGGCCTCGGCCCCGGCTCTGCCGCCGGTGGCCAAACTCTGTGGCGGCCCCGAGGCGCCGCCCTCCCGCTTGCCACCGCTTGGCCGCCACTCTTCGGCTCCGACATGGAAGATGGACCCTCTAACAATGCGAGTTGCTTCCGAAGGCTGACCGAGTGTTTCCTCAGCCCCAGTAAGTGGCCTGGCCCCATGTTCCCCATGACCGGAGCGATTTTCTGGCTTGGTGGGAACGAATCGGGGGGCTCGGATCGTGGGGTGGGGAGGGAGCTGCTGTGGTAGTCTGCAAGGTGTGTGTGTACCGGACTGATATTGGCCAGTGGGTCTCAGGAAGCTGGTGGCACCTCAGGGGCGTACGGGACCGCCCATCAACGTAGGGACACCGGGCTTTCCCAAGCCCCGCGTGCGCGCAGAGGAAGCGTGACCTGGAGGGTGTCAGAGCCGGACGTTTAGAAACTAACCTGCTTCCCTAGAGCTGTCCCTGGCTACATAGACCAGGCTCTTGATTTCGACCATCAAGTTTGTCATCCACTACTGCACATTTCTCTCCAGCCTGTGACCACTTGGCTGGAGTATATATGCTTCCTTCCCCTGGGGGTCCCGGGGATCTAAACCGCTGGATTCCTGATGCAGCCGTGGGGACAGGCAGGGCTTGGGAAGCCTAGGCTTCCAAATGTGAAGGAGGGCTGTGCCCCAAACCTGCAGTGACTGTGTTCTGGCTCGTGGACCAGTGGTTTGGAGCTGGATGTACCCACCCTTATGAAGAGGACGCAGCACCCTCCTCAGTCCACCTCACGCAGATTCTGGGGAGCTGGTGCTTGGGTGGGTAAAGAAAGCCGAGGAACAATGGGGCGTTAGCATAGAAGAAAAGGCACCTCTGGCTCGTTCGGACCTGCGGGACCACTGTAGCATGACCTTTCTGACCCGCCACTCCCGGGTGCAGGGTTGCAAGCCTTCTGGGGCAGGGGCAACAGAGGGCGTGTCTTAGGGGGAGGGGGACAAGATTGAGCAAAGAAGTCAAGAGCAGCTTCACTGGAAGGACGGAGGGAGGCAGGCAGACGATGTTTAGGAAAGAAGCTCCAGACGCACAGAGGAGGGAGTCGCTGCTGTTGTGGATGGAGGGCGAGCAGGGTGAGGACCGGAACACTGGGGTGGGAAGGGATCAGGCGGGACCTGGTGGGAGAGTCTGTGCTCCGAGAGGGCACATCCGTGGGAAACTGGGAGACTCGGGCATCTGCTCCACCCTGAGCGTGGATTTGGTGCCACAGTCCACCGCGTGCGCACCGAGCCTTTGTCTGCTTTCTCGCTGGAAAGCCGCGCTTTTTGCCTTGCTTTCTCCAGGCAGAAGCTGCCAGGTTGTAAATGAGCTTTCTTGCTACTGCTCACAAGTACCACTCACTCTTTAACTGGAGTGGACCTCCGCGCCGGGACATGGGATGCCAGGGTTGAGACCCCTCTCAGGACCAGTCTAGGTGTGTACCCGGGAGCCCCTTAGAGTATAGCCACCAGGTGGGTGACCATGTTCCCTTCTGGCTGGGTTGACTCCCTCAATCCTGCTTCCCTTGCCCTGGGCCAGTCCACAGTAGCCTCATGACCCAGTGGCCACTCACACACCTGCAGGCAGTATTCAGCAAATCTCTGCTTAGACTTGCTTGTTGACTCAATTGCCTTGAAGGGTGTGGACTCCATGTTCCCAGCTGGCCTCCAACCCTGAGGCTCCCCCAGGTGTTTGCTTCTCCATCCCTGTAGATGTGATTTATGGGTGCTGTACATTGAGTGTCTTGGTACAAGCTTGTCCTCTCGCCCTTAGATTGTGGTCAGCTGAGACTTTCCAAAAGGAGCTCCATGGATTGGCCCTGGGTTGAAGGTGATGGGAGAAGCTGGGGCCCGTGGACTCTCTTGGGGTTGTTGGAATAACACTAAGGCCCATGACTGGGCTTGCTCTGGGTCTTCTGCCTGATGGATGTTTCATTTTTTCCCCCCTTTACTAAATAAATCTATTTTCTCTCTTGGTAACTGGTGCACACACACATGTGCTTGGGATGCTCAAGTGCAGGCTTGTAGGCCACTATACTTGACAGTGCCAAATGTCACATGAGTGAAGGAGATTTGGCTAGAATACTTTTTTTTTTTTTTTTGAGAGTTTATGTTTGTGTGGATCTATAGGTGCTGTTTTTGTCTGGGTGGGGCTGGCATTGGGGTAGAAATTCTGGTTCTGAACAAAGATGAGCAGTTCCAGAGAGATATCTGTATTATCTTGGGGTACCCTATCCTGGGGAGGGGGTTTTCTTTTAAGGATCTACTCTTTGAACTGGGAGAAGCTATCCCTGCTAAGGCATGCTTGCTCCAGTCCCCAAGGACAAGGCTCCTGCAGCTTCGTTTGGGAAACAGGGAGAGTTGTAAGTTCTAGGGCACTTGTAGACAGTCTGTTCTCATATACCCCTGACTCAAAAGTAGAGGAAGAGAGTGATACCTGAGAGAAGGCTGCTCTATGCTCCACTTCTACCCCCTTTAGAGTTCTGTTTTTATCTGGGGCCAAAGAGCAGGTCACCTGGGGCTCAAACAGTGAAGGATCTGAAACTTGGCTGTTTTCTCAAAAAAAAAAAAAAAAAAAAAAAAAAAAAAAAAAAAAGAGAGAGAGAGAGAAAAAGAAAAAGAAAGAAAGAAAGAAAGAAAAGAAAGCCAACCAGCCTTTTGGAAGGAACTTGTGTATTCTCTAAGGACATGAAATACACAAAGGTATTCAGATGTGTCCCTGTGGGATTTGTATCAGGGCTTTCTTTTACTTTGATTTCTTTGTCAGCCAAACAAATCGTCATGTGCAGGCTGCTGAACCCAGCTGCTACTTAGACAAGTGTACACTACAGTTCTCTCATGAGAAAGGGAACCCTGTGTAGAAAGACAATAGCCTCATCCCCGTTTCTGTTTTCTTCTGCATTTCAGCTAACCTGGTCATCCACTGAGCAGACACTTGTCTGTAACCACTGCCACTACCAGAGCCTGCCCTAGCCAGTCCCTCTCACTTATGCATGTGGAAGCCACAAACCCATTGTGGGTTAGTAGGCCAAGGTGAGATGAAGCCTCCCAGGCAGGAGTTGGCTCTTTGCTGCAAGTGGTCCGGGATCTTCCCACCTGATGCTGTTTCTCTGTCTGAATCAGGCCATTCCTGAGCTCACATCATTTCCTGTCCTCTGTCAGATCGCTAGATCTCTGCTTTTCCTTTCTACTGATGGAAGAGTTGCTGATTAAGTAGGAAAATCTTGCCCAGGGAAAGACAACAATTGTTGTCCTGGAGCATCTTCTGGGTTCATTTTGCATTGGGGATGGGTGGGTCACACTGCAGGCCAATGGGAATTAGAGCCAGCTTCCTGTAACAAATAGAGGCTGTCTGTGCTACCTAGTCAGCATTGTGATACATTGTGGCATGGCTGGAGGAGGCCTTGCCTGGGAAGAGCAGGAGGCAGACATACCTGTGAAAAATACAGTTTTAGGGAGGGGAGTGCAAGCCACAAATACCTCCTGACCCGTGCCTCTCTGTGTGCTGTATTTGTATGTGTTAACTATGATGAAGAACAGAAAGCGCTCCATGCATAAAAGTGTGTGTTTGTTTGTGTGTTTGTTTGCGTGGGGAGGTGTGTATGGCGATACTGAGAAAGCAAAAAAAAAAAAACAAAACCAAAAAAACCCCTTAAGACCGGAGACGTTTGTGAATGCAGAGTGTAAATGCCTTCTTACTGCAAATTACTGTATGTTCCTCAAACATTCCAGTGAGTGTACTTTTGTAAGACTTGTGAGTCTGTCACTTGCCACTCTTAAACTGTTTCCCGGGGTGTGAGGACTGTGTGGCTGATGCCAGGATCCACTGAGATAAATATGGTCCCTGTGAGAGCAAATGCACTCAGTACTGCAGACAGCACCAGGCTTCACAGTCAGGGTGTTCTCATCAGCTCTGTGAAGCTGATGCCGCAGAGGAAAACCAGACTCAAGGACTAGCACTGCCTGCATCCAGCATGGGTCAATGGTCAGTCAAGACCCCAGTCACAGGTTGTTGGGGAGGACCCACATGATCTACAACACAACTGTGTGGTGTCAAGATGACTCTCTAGTCCCCAAAGACCTGGCATATAGACATGGGTGCCCCAAAAGGTGACCCGAATAGCATGCTGTGAATTCCTGCCAGGCTGGGTGTGGGCAGTGAGCGTCATCAGCTATCCATGGAGGGGTGAGCTGGTTCTTGGCTAGGTCAGAAGTCCAAAGGGCAAAGCTATTTAAACCGGGTGGCGTTACGCTATTTAGATCATTAATATGGAATCCTACTTTTAATTTGAAATAAACCTGTGTGGACAGAGGAATCTCCTAAAAATTTAAATGAAAAGGAACTAGAAAATCAGGACACAGACCTTCTATCTCAAATTGATACATTGCTCTTGGAGGGATTTTTTTTTTTTTTTTTTTACACAAAACATTTTGTGTTCTAAAACAAAGAAGAGCATGTTGAGAATCAGACAGGTTAACCTTGCGTGGGAAATAGTGTGCCAACCAGCCCAACTGCCTCCCTGCTTATTTTAAACCCAGTCCGTGCAATGCAGGAGATCCTTTCTTCAAGTCTGAAGGAGAACTCTAAGGGGCAGGGTATGTATGGCTTTGACAAAGGGCAGAACAGGCACTCAGAATTCCCCTGGCCAGTGTATCTGCTACTACCCTGCCTTCATTGCTGCTGTCTGGCTTACTTTCTAGAAGGCATCCTGGAGAGGACTTCAGGCAGGGCTTTGTCTTTGTTCTGCTGCCGAGGCGTAGACAGGGGGTAGACTCATGAAGAAGCTACATTATTGGCTTGTGTAGGAAAGTTCAAGGTGCCAAGAAAGCAGAGCCATGTATGAAGAAGAGGTATGATATCCATATGCAACCTGGGCATATGTGGCCTTGGACCCAGAGCTGACACTGAGTTCCAGTGGCCTAGCACTCAAGTGTGTTCCACAGAATCGGTTCTCGTGGAGCTACAGCTCTAAGAGAGAGTAAGGTTTGTTCCTGTGTTCTCAGAAGAGCTACGAGGAGACTCAGAAGGAGGCCAGACCAGACCCCAGCTTGGAAGACCTTGTTGGTGTTTTATAGGATGTCAGGCTCAAGAGGAAGCAGGGAAGAGAGTTTGCTTGGCAGAAGCCCAAGGAAAACCTAGTGGGCAAAAAAGGCACCTCTAAAAGTCATAGACAGGATAGGTAACGTGATGGATGGGTGGCTGTGTAGACACTGGATACCATGGTTCCCCGTTTGAAAGGCAGGGGTTGGGGTGTATGATCGGGTTGGGAGTCAGGACTGTGAACCTTGTAGGTTGTAGGAACCCTGACTTGGGCGGTACCTGCTCTCTACTGCCCTCTAGTGGTGTAGAGAGCAGCTACCCGAAGGGAACTAAGCAAAGCACACCAAAAAGTCAGGCAGAGACTTCATACAGAGAGGGCTGTGAAGGTCAGTCTGTAAGGATCTGAGTGATATAGCATGAGCAACCATGGTGTTGAAAACAGTCAGTCGAAGAGCTGCCAGGCAGATGGGCCCTGAGCTGGAGGTGCAGAGTGAAGGCTGCACAACTGGAGCTAGGAGCTGCAGTCCAGATGTCTGGTGTATGATGAAGCCCATAGATTGGCCAGAACAGAGCTATACCAGGGGAGGGTTATGAGCCACTGAGTTCTGTGCTTTATGTCCTGGAGGCTCATCTGAGTGTAATTTGGGAAATGAATCTTAGAGCTGCTTGGGAAGGGAGTGATCAGAGGTTACTGAATCAGGGGCACTGTAGTGGACATGAAGTGTAGTTGAGGGCTCAAGTGTTTGGTAGCATCAAGTGTACCGAATTCCTGTTGCTATAGGGAAGAGCTAGAGAATCCATCCCTGGGTTTCTGGTTACTGGTAAGGGGGTCCAGAGGAGGAAGTTTGCAGGCACAGGCAGCTTTGCTAGGTTTGGCAGTAGTGAGGCAGAGATGTTCAAGGTGTAGCAGGTGTAAAATCACTTAGATACAGTTTTACCATCCCCAAGGCTGGAGAAGAAAGAAAGAAACATAGCATTTGATGCCCTCATGGGGGAGTCAGTCCGTGGATGCTTTGTGTGAATCTGGAAGTTCTGAGAAAAAAAACGGATGGTTTTGGCTGCAGAAGGGTGTCATGGCGCCATGTCTGTATGCCACTCAAAAGACTGAGGTGTGGGAAGAGAGGACGGGCCCTTAAGATGCTGGCCTAAAGTGGGTTAGAAATGAAGATCATGATTTAGCATTGAGGCAGCAGCTGAAGAGGATGGAGAGGATTCCCAAGTTAGTACTGGGACTGAGGGCAGAGCATGGGTTGGGTGGGGGCAGGGAAGGACAGAAGAATGCATCAGCCAGGAGTGAGCTGAGCACCTGCAGGTGACAAGAGACAGACACACTATGGCACTCAAAGAGGTGCCTCTGAGATCAAGTAAGATCCAGTGGCCAGCATGTCACGAGCAGACCTAGGGAATGAGGGGACCCCGTGGCTATGGAGGATGGTGGGCTTCATCCCAGAGATGCTTGAGAATGTTCACCTACTGACGTTAAGGGGCTTGAAGAACCAGGCAACATGAAGAAACAGCTCTGTAGGGAGGACAGGGTGGGATGAGATGTGGGGGCCTGGGAAAGCTGAGACCCAAAGGGCAATGCTTTTGGTAGAGGGGAGCATGGGAACCATGTTTTAGTTGTTGCTAGCTCACGCTGGGAGCAATAGGAAGGTAAGAGATGTTTCATCAGGGGCTAACTTCCATTACTCCAGTTGTCCAGCATTTTGGTCCTTTGGAAGAAGCTAGACAGGAGAGCAAGGCCTGAGAAAGCTTTCAGGGAACAGGGAGAAGGGAAGTAAGTAAGCGGCCATGAAGAGAAAGGCAGGGGTGTGGAAGGTCTCCTGGGTACTTGGGAGAGGCGCTTAGTAACCCGCAATTAGATGGGTGTGGGGGAGTGACCCTGACGTTTGGAAAGGAGAGCTGTGAGAGAAAAGCAGTAGTTTAGGAGACAGACAGCTACCGGGGGCAAGAAGAGTGACAGGATCGGAGGAGCAGGCCTGAGCAAATGATTCTATTCAAGATCACATAGAGCCAGGGAAGCTGCATATCGCATCACTCATAAAGACTCAAATGAAAAGCGACCCACGGGGTGACAGCTGAGTGTTGTCTTGGAAGAGGAAGAATTCGTAGGTTGCAGAGGCGAACAGGAGGAAGATTCCAGAAAGAACAATGGATCTGAGCAGTGCCCAGAGGTGGATCTAGAAAGCCAGGATTGAGGAAGCACAGCAGTGGGGCTGTGTAGAGAGAGAGTGGGACACAGCAGAGTGGGGGATTGAGGACAGTGGACATTGTGTCATTGCACTGTCTCTTCCAGAGGACCTTCTCTGTTCTGACAGCTACCTGTCTGGGTCTCCTGGCCTTCTCAGGTCTGTCTAGGTCCTCCTGTGCTTCTGTTTGTCCTGGAGCAGATCGTCCCCTTTTGGATCTGGATTCACTGGTCTTTGTATCTAGGGTAGGGCAAATGCTTCACTCATATACTCTCCAAGCAGTCTATTGAAGGAAAAGGGAGGGTGTTTAAGTAGAAGAATCTTAGCAAAATAGCCCTTTATCAGAGCTAATTTTCCTAAAAGGGAAGAAACAATGAAATCGTGTGGCGACGGAGCTTTGCTCCATGACTTGAAACTTCATTCTATTCATTATTATTATTATTATTTTTCCATGTAATCCAAATGCACTCTTTGGCACCAGCCCCCAGGCTTTTGCGTCACTGTGAACACAATACTTGACACTCAGTGAGGTCAATGGGGAACAGGCAGCCGGAGTCCAAAGGAAGAGGGAGCCCTGCGGTCCACGTTTGGGTAGCCTCAGCTTGCTTTCCCTGGGCTGTGGTAGGAGCCTTTGTTACTTCGATGAAAACATTTCCTGCGTCGCCAAGACAAAGTGATGCATGGAAAGTGCTGAAATAATGCCACGTGTGTGTTTGCAGCTGATGAGTTATTGACCAAACACAAGCAGATTTGGACTTTTTAGAGTTGGCAAGTTCTGTGAGAGGAGACGTTCTGCTCGAAGAGCACCAATGAGAAAGAAAGGAGGTGACTGGCAGGCAGGAGTGCAGCCCAAGGCAGAGCAGTGCCGTGTGTATGACGTAATACATTGGTGTATTGTTTTTGTTTTGTTGTGTTTTTTGTATCTTTCACCCTTTTTATTTCTTCTTCTTCCTTTGCGTGGGAGCCAGGGCTGTTTAGCCTCAGCTGGCTTTGAACTCAAGCAAATGTCATGTCTTTCTCAGCCTCTTCAGGGATGGTATTGCAGATGCCACCACCACACTGGCATCTGTGCTTCTGGTCATAATAACTCTGGCTGTTTCCTAAAGAAGACCAAGTGTGCTGCTCTGGAGACCCATCGCTGTGGTCTCAGATGTGGCAATGGTGTCTTTTACGTGCTGATCGAAGGGTAACATATTCTTTCAGATTTTCTGTATGATACACCTTCAGGATTTTGCTCATGAAAACATTCTTGCCTAGCCAGTCACCATTTCTTATAGGGCAATACTCCTGTTTCTAGTGATTAGCCGTATCATCTCATATCTTAGGCTGATTAAAGAGCTGGTTATAAAGCCTTTGTGACAAGAACAACACACTGTTGGCCCCAGACAGACAGACAGACAGACAGCACAGCAGACCCAGAGCCAGGCAGGAACGCAGGGTGTTATGTGCACCCCCACTTTATGTGGTAGGAGAAAGGGTAGATGGCTGAAGAGATGATCTGGGGACAAGAGAGTTTTTGCTCAGAAGAAAATAATATCATCCCTCACACGGTATGCTCAGATTAAATTCTAAATGGTGAATATACTTGATATTGAAAGGAAGAAACCATAAGAAGAATAGATAGGTAGGTAGATAGATAGACAGACAGAAAGATAGATAAATAGATAGACAAATAGATAACTCCCTGAGGAAATTCTTTCTGGCTTTACATTAGGGGAGGCATTTTAAATTACAGCAGTAATCAAAGGAAGGACTGACTGAATAAGGACTCAAGGATCCCTTTTGTAGGCTCAGGACAGGGACCTGCCCCAAGGGAATAGCCAGATGATTTTCCACTTTCAGCTACCATCCAAGCAAGAGCCTGTCCTTTAGCACAGGTGCTATCCGAAGCAGTCAAGGTACACCCACCCGGGGATGTGGGCAGAGAGTGTGGAGAAGACAAACACACATCCCAAAACAGTGTTCTGCTCCATCTCGAGGATACCTGCACTTTAAAGCAACGCCATTTTCATCTGCCCTCGCTGCACGGGTTAATGCACTTTATAGCACACTAGAGGTGCTCGCGTTAGGAGGTGAACCCTCTCACGGCTTCCTGCGGGAAATACGAATTGGCAAAGCCTTTGAAGAGGGCAATTTGTCAGCATCGATCAGTATTAAAAATGTGTGTATCCAGTAAACCAATAAATTGTTCACCTGGGATTTATCATCCAGATGCTGCCATCAGAGTCTTGTGATTTCTACACACAGCGCAGGGCTGAGCTCTGAGTGTCCTCTCAGAGGGTCCCAGTAAAGTTGAATACACTGATACATTTAACAAAACCCACCAGCAGCAACAAAATGTAAGCAAGGAAGGATGCCTACATCCGCACATGTGCACACATGGGTCTACTTGAGTTAGAAAGAACAAAAGAGACCTATTTGCTCCTAACTTCACAAGGAAAGTTAGTTGGCCTTACTGGGTGGTGTGGGGTGGCAAGAGGGAGATGTGAGCTTTGCATAGATGGGGACTGAGTCCGAGGGAGACTTCAACCTGAATGTGACCTGGTTTCTACCCATTCAGAAATCGTACGTGAGACTGCACCTAAACGCAGTGTGATTAACCCTGAGTGGCTGGTGTCTGCGGAGCCTGGTTTTCATTGACCTCAGGCTTTTGTATCTCTATGGCTAAAGTTTCCTCAGTTGCTTTCTATCTTCTTGAAATGTCAAGCCAGGAATATTTAAAAGAGACATAAAAACGGAAGAACAACACCCATGTCGCCACTCTCCCATTCAGAGAGCTGCTCCTCCTCTAGGCCACACACCAATGTGAAAAGCAAAGCAGGTACTTCTGCCTTGATGTCTTTCTGACGGATAGAGCTTTGGATTTAAAGTGTCAAGTGTTGCTTAAATGTTTGGAGGGCTGCCCAGTCAGGCTAAGCTGGTAAGAATCACTGTGTTTGGCAAGGAATGGAGAGTCTTCATTGTGCGTCTGCAGGCTTTGCGTAGCTGCGCTTCTAGAGTCGGTGAAACGTAGACACATTGGTTCTAGCTCATAAGGATCCATCTGAATGGGGTCCTATTCATTGTCAGTTACTGTGCTGTGACAGCAACTTTGGGATATGCACAGGGAAGAGGCAGAGGGCACTTGTGCCTGCCACTTTCCCTAGCCTGCACTGTGATGAGTTGAATGGCAGCCGCTGAGCTCTCCCCAGGGGCTAGCCATCTAGATGAGGGCCTGAGAGAGCTTCCAGGCTGGGATGGACATGCCCAGCCCCAGCTTTGAGGCTTGACTTAGCCATATCCTCCTGCCTGACCTCTTCCCTGCTCTTACCTCAGGCTTCACGTTAGAGTCGTTTCTCTGAGTGAGTGAAATTCTTTCCCTTTTCTACTCTGGCCCCTGGTTTGGATGACCACCCTTCTCATTTTTTCTGGTTTCTTGCTTGTAATGTTGACATTTTTCTTTGTGTTATCACTTAATATTATTTCCTTCTTGTCCACCTGCTGGTTTTATTTTAACGGCCACTTCCTGCCTAGTTCTGGGTTTTGTGAGAAACTTTTTTTTTAAACGTCAACTTTCCTAGACCCCTGCAAAACTCTTCCTGTGGATGGCGTACTCCTCCCCAGGGCTCTTGGGTAGTCCTGACCTGGGGGCAGAACTCTGTGTCTCCAGACGTGTTTTTTCCCTGTGGAGTGTTTCTGAAACTCTCAGCTTTCTATTCCTGGTCATGAGAAACCTAGCCCTTTCTCTCCACAGGCATTGTCTTTCAGGAGCTCCCACAGAGCCCTGGTAATGTGGCAATGCCTTTGTTCTAGAAGTTGCTCTTGATGAGTAACATTAGGACCCTGCCTTAATTTTACCTCTTACAGGTCTCACTCTCTTTGCCTGAGATTTTTGGCACCTTCTGTGTTTTGTAACTGGTCTGTTCTGTTTGTCAAAGGGTCGCCGTTAGGAAATCTGTATTTTTTTTTCTAATTTATCTTTGAATTTTCTTTTTGTTGTGTGTGTGTGTGAGTGTGTGTGTGTGTGTTTTAAGTTTATCATTCCTAATTTTTCGAGACTCAAAACTGTTCAGACTTCTTGTATCTGAACTCCAATCTGGCAGAAATACAATGTATCATTGCTTCCCTTCCTCCCTTCCCTTCCTTGTTGATGGTTTGGTCTTGGGTGAATCTTCTGCTCTAGGGCTGACAACCTTTCTCTTAGAACATATGGAAAGTCGATGTCTGTGCCCATTATGCCACCATCAAGCAGGTCCTGAAGCCCAGAGCTCAGGGACAGCAGCCTGTGTGGGCTGCTTGCTTTGTTCGCTCCCGTTGGGAAGACGAGGGAGGTGACATGCATCTAGAGGAAGGGCAGAACAGCTGTTGACATATTCTGGGTACCTTCTCTAAATGGTGGCATGGTAATCTTGGTGACATCCAAGTGGTGGGAGCTTGTCAGGAAGAGAAGAGCGCGGATGCCTGAGGTCTCTGCTCTGCCTGGAAGGTGCTTCTGTGGTGGCAGGAAGCGAGGCTTCTGGAAACACTGACGGCAGGAAAGGCTGGACTTGTCCAGCAACCCCACTTTCTTGGCAAGAAATGAAAGGAAAATGTGTTCAAAATAAAAGGGAAGAATTTTTAGAAAGGACAACAACAACAACAAAGCAATTGTCACTAGAAGTCTTCCATTTAGGGCAAGCTATTTGGAGAGGTTGTGGTAGACATTTTTCCTCACGTATGGAGTCTCTGTACCTCCAGCAGGCTCTGTCTCTGCCCTGTCCCAGCTCTGAATGCCTCAAGTTGGCTTTGCCCCAATCTGAGAACATCTGTGAGGCCTCCTGCGGTGTGTGTGTTCAGTGGAAACCCATGGGAGTGTGACGGAGGAGCTGGGGAGGTGTAGCCCTGGCACAGGGTACATCTTCATGGCTCCATGGCTCCATGGCTCTCAGGAAGTGGGCAGTGGGTAGGACCCCTTGTTCTTAGCTTCTGTGTATCCACCCTCTTATAACTGGCTATTTTCTGGGCTACTTGGGTTTGTTGATCTGTCGTAATTAGAGGAGTGGTCTTAGTCCTATCCCGTGCACAGTTATAACTTGAAGAACATCAAGGATGTGTCTCGAGGACAAATTTTGAACAAGCTGCAGTTTGAATCCCCCTAAGAACATTTCTGCATCTCGTTTGCATGTATTAGAAGGAAGCTGTCAATAAGTTGCATTAACTTAAGACTGGAGATGATTCGGGATTGCACTTTTATGTTTTACAATAGTTTGGAATCCTTTAATTCCTTAGCTCTTCTTAAGAAAGATCTGGTTGCTTCTGCCGCAAAAAAATTAGGTATCGATGCGCATCATCGCAGCCATAGCCACCTTCTTCCTGTGCTCTGTTCAGGGGCTCAAGACAGTAACCATGTCCTGTCCTGTGAATCTGCCTTCTCTGTTCTGGAAGCTGAGGCTGTCTCTCTGGATGAATGAGTGTCCCCAGGGGCAGCTTGCCCAGCTTGGGTCCTGGATGCTAGAATTGTAGGGAGCACTACCTTAGGGCATATCTGTGTCAGAGGAGAATTTGCCACCAGTCTCGGCTTTTTACTTTCTCAGAGCTCTGTCTGTCTGTCTGTCAGTGTCTGTTTTCTTTGGTGCCTTCTCTTCCAAAGAAGAGATTCGCAGCCTTGTTTTTTTGTTTGTTTGTTTGCTTGTTCTTAAAACAGGGGCCCACTATGTGGCTCTGCCTGTCCTGGAACTCACTATGTAGATCAGGCAGGCCTCAGACTCTTACAGAGACCCTCTTGCCTCTGGCTCCTAAATTCTGGGGTTAAAGAGATATGACCACCATTTCCTGCAGACTTGTTTTAAAGTGAAACTACTTTTGAAATTCTGCATGGAGTATAGGAGTGTCCTATTTGTAATAATTTGCCTTTGACTTTCATAGTGAGTGTGACTGAGAGAGGGGGGGATGGGGGGAGGGAGAGGAAGAGAAACAGAGAGAAAGAGAGAAGCAAGGCTTTTCCAGAAATCCCTTAGGGCATGGCTTTTGCCTGACTTCATGCAAGCACTCCATTGACATCATCGCTGACGTCATTGTGGGGTTGGGGCCAGAGTTTCACTGAGGCCTCTGACTTCCCTCCCATCCTGGGCTGTGTGTAATTGTCCACGCTCTGTACCAGTCTGGCCCATTTTCCTTCGAAGGCCCGTCATGGCCCTATTTTGGGACGTGACCTGCTGTGGAGCTTGCTGGGTGCTTTGGCCTCTCTTTATCCCTCCTTCCTTTCTTCCTTATGTAAAGACGCTTTCTGCTGTCCCCCCAGTGGGAGAAGCCAGGAGGCTATCTGCAGGCAAGCTCAGAAGCTGGATTGGTGATGTCAGAATCTAGCTGCAGTAAGCAAACCTTTCGGAACTGTCAGCTAACCGTTGTGTAGTTCTAGTGCCGGTGGTGTCTGAATTACCCCAGTTTCACTAAGAAAGATTGCTCAAAGTTTGAACCTTAATTAAGGTCCAGCCTTCTTGTTACAGAGGCGATCCTTGGGCAGGAACTCGGGAAGGATAACTGGGGCATTGGGCTCGAAAGAGCAGCTGCTGATAGTCTCTGTGTCAGAGATAAGGGTTCCAGGTGCGTGCGGTATGGGAGGCAGCACCTGGCTTTGACTCCCAGATACTCCTGCTGGAGGCCCAGTGATGCTCCTGGCTTAGTAAGGGATCCCGGGCAGAGAGCAGAGGTCAGGGGTGTAGCTGAGGCACAGTGCAGAAGGCTAAAGGTGAATCTGGTGTGAGAGGGACAGGGTCCCACTGCTGAGCCTGACAGTAGAAGTGGGCTGAGAACATAGCAAGCTGCCGAGTGTCTGTCTAGTTCTGAAGAAGGCAGCCTCCTCCCTTGGAGCTTCAGGAAGCCATCGCCATCGTGCTGCAGCTGGTGTGACTGACCTCTTGGTCTTTTGCTCTGGTGCCACCCGATTGGGACAGCACTCAGTTCCCATTTAAGTCAGCTTCTCTTAGAGGAAGAGGGACGTTCTTTAGAAAATGCGAATTTTAAAATTTTTACCTAAATCTGCCTCATTGGCTTTTCAAGTTTCTGAGAGTTAAGTCCAATATCCCTTTACAAGGACGGACAGACAGGTTTATAAAAATGTGCCTGTTCCTGAACCATAGGACTTAGCAGAATTTAGCAGAATTTAGAATACTGTAAGATGCCTGCATTTGGGAGGTAAAAGGCAGGATGGTTGTCAGTTCAAGGCTAGCCTGGTCTACATGGTGAGTTCCAGCCCAGCCCGGAGCTGCGTGACACTATGTCAAAAACAAACAGAAAGCAAAACAAACAACAACAAAGCAAAAGCAAAAGCAAAAATAACAAAAGAATACATTAAGTGCTCTGGGTGTGAGTGGCACTAGCCTGGAGACAGGACACCACGGTGCCCTCTTTCCTGTGAAGACGAACATTCCTATTCACAGAGGTTGCTGATATACTCAGAACGGCTGAGTCTTTATGAAGTCTGTGTGACGCCCTTATTCTTTCGATCTTAAATAGTTACTATTAGCTCTTCTGAATATTCTAGAAGTGAAACACCGTTGGTTACTTGGACCTCCAGGCCCAACTGAGTACATGATGTCTGTATCACATCTGCCACTGTCATGACATGACATTGTTTAGGGACAAGGAAATGTGTGAGGAGGAGCCTGGGGAAGCCACTTTGGTCTCACGGGAGCCCAGGGAGGATCTGAGGTAGGAGCTCCCTCAGGTCAGGTTCAGATTCCCTGGGATCTCAGGACATGGAGCGCCTTGTCTCAGAGACCACAGCCAAGAAGCCCATTTCCTTCATTCTTCATGACAACTTTCTTCTTTACTTGCCCCCTGTCCCAGTGTCCGCCTTACAACGACTTACAGGTTCTGCTGTTGCTTTAAGTTCTGTTTGTAATTGACAGATGTAAACCGAGTCTTGTTTATAGGATGTCACATGTTGATGTACGTATGCATAAGGGATACTCACACGGAGCTAGAAAACATCTCTGCCAGCTTACCTCCATGCCAGTTGTCTTATTTGTGGTGACAGTATTGAAAATCTACTCTTACTAGTTTTGAAAGGTACGCTTTTAACAGCTGTCATGAGAAAGACATTCCTCTCGCCTCACAGAAGCCTTGAACACTGGATCATATTTCTTACTTCTTCCTTTAGTCCCAGGAGCCTACTTTCCCACTCCTTGACTCCATAATTCTGACTTTCCTTGATTTCAAGATAAATGGCTCATTTTGCTTATCTCCCCTTCTTTTCACAACTGACCTTCTCTTAGTCCCCGGGGGAAGTGTTTTTAATCCAGATTTTTACCATATGGTTCCTTTTTCTAGAGTGTTGAAACTCCCAGGGTGCTGAGCAAGGGGGCAATCTTGAGAGCTTCTGACCTTGAGGGAGAAGCAGAAAAACCAGGGCAGCAAGGTAGGGAGAGAATTCTGATAATGCAGGGTACTTTATTAAACCAATCAACTCATGCCAAGTCCCAGGTCTTCCCTTCTACCTTCCTGTCTGTGTGTCTGTCCATCCGTCTGTCCATCTACCCTTGTCTCCACCAGTCAACTCATCTATCTTAGGATTGTAATCTAGAAGTGAGACAGTGTCTTGGGCATGCGAGTTGAAATGTATTTAGATTGTGAAAGTTATGAAACCGATGCTTTCCATTGTGATTCAGCTGTTTGACTAAACGTCGAAGATTGACTTTCCAAGAAGGCGTGCAGCAGAGAGACTCTAGAAATGGAACCAACTGCTCTTCAGCTCCATGTTTGCTGTGAAAACATGTGGGAACATACCTCATTCCCAGCCATTCAGGCTTGTGATAAAGATTTCATATGTCAACTGAAAATTGTGTGAACACATCCTGACGGGATGGAGACAGGATGCTACAGTAGTCTGTGCACGAGAGGAGTGCTCTCCCACTCGGGAGTTTCTGTGGAGGCAGGATGCAACAGTAGTCTGTGCAGAGAGGAGTGCTCTCTACTCAGGAGTTTCTGAATACCCCAGGCCTAGGCAGAGCTGCCAAGCCGCTGATAAGATTGAGTTCTTTGACATTTGCTTGTTTTCTTAGTTAGGGTTTTACTTCTATGAGCAGACACCATGACTAATGCAACTCTTATAAAGACAACATTTCATTGGGGCTGGCTTACAGGTTCAGAGGTTCAGTCCATTATCATCAAGGTGGGAGCATGGCAGCATCCAGGCAGGCATGGTGCAGGAGGAGCTAAGAGTTATACAGCTTCCTCTGAAAGCTGCTAGGAGAAGACTGGCTTCCAGGCAGCTAGGATGAGGGCCTTAAAGCCCACGCCCACAATGACACACCTACAAGGCCACACCTACTCCAACAAGGCCACACCTCCTAACAGTGCCAGTCTCTGGGTCAAGTATATACAGACCATCACAGTTGTTGAGCCTGTAGGGTACTGGAGGGCTGAGGTTGTCTCTGCAGTAAATGTGTTGTCTCAGCACTGAGTGGTCCTCGGGATTGGGCCCATCTCAGCACCTGAGGAATACCTCCCCTCCTGCCTGTCATCATGCTTTCTTGATCAGCACTTAGGTGCTTATGTGGCTATTGCTTCTGTGTGCCTACATGGTGGAGAGGAGCCAGTACCCATAACCTCAGTAAGCCTGCATTTTGATTGATGGAACAGAGTCAGGAGGCTGGAGTAGCCTGGGACATCTGAGGAAGGACAAGGGAGAGAGACCAGCTGCATTTGTAGTCTGGCATGGGTGGTGGTAGAGGAAGTTTCTGGGTGGCAGGGGCTGCCTGGTCAAGGCCACACTTGTGTCTAGGTGAGGTAGATGACCGTGAGGTAACATGGAACCTGCCTTCCAGAGTCACATTGAGCTCTTTCTCTACAGAGCAAGCAGGTGACACACAGGGGTTGGTGGTGACCAGCCAGTTGGGACCACAGAGGGCACAGCTGTGACGTTTGTGGCTGGGGTCCGAGGCAGGCTGGAAGCTCCTTTATCTTATGACAGTACAAATCCTGAGCCAAAATGTACTGAGAAAGGGAGCCTGTGCTTCAGCCTGAAGCTTAGCAAGTAGATGGTCTCAGGCCCTCAGCAGGGTGCTGCTTACCTGTGGTGGCCATGTTCATCTCCTCCAGACACAAGAGTTGCCTGCCTGGCTCCCTGGCCCTGCCTTTCAAGGGGACTGATGTGCTTACCTGCTTTTTATAATGTATTTAAAAAATAAACCTTTCAAAATGTCTGCCACTGTCCTTCACTTCTTAGATGCGGTATTGCAAACCTTGCATTTTACTTTTTGACTTCATGAGCTGTAGTCTCTGCCTCATCACCACACAGACTTAGCTTTTCACAGACTCCTGAGATTTCCAGGTCTGTTTGCCGTAACAGTTAAAAAGCTGAGAGTTCTAGGCACTTTTATTAATCTGTCTTCGGACTTTTGAAGTTTTTCATGGTGACTGTGCCTCTGATACAGCCTAGAAATGATACAATCTAGGGTTCTTGATTGGGTTCGTTTTCCCTGCCAGTGAAAGAATTCAAAGGCAGGAAAGTGTAACAGGTAGAAGCAGACAGTGCTCAAGTGCCACAAACAAAATCAGCAGCTTAAGGAGTGTTTATTGAGAGTGAGGAAGCCATGCACACAGCAGACAGACAGACTGACAGATGGATGGACAGATGGACAGACAGTGAGAAAGATCCTTCACAAAGCAGGCATGGGACTTGGGTAACCAAAGAACCTAGTCTCTCATTAAGACCAGCCTCTGAAGTCTTAACTACTTGAGCATGAGTCGTATTGAATACAGTTGTACTTGCTCCACAACTGTTGTGTGACCTATCCTGATCAGGCCTTGAACCTGTTGAGCTGGTCCACCAGGTGGGAGACAAAAGTTGCCAAGCTTCTGTCTCAAGTCAGGAGAACGAGGATGAACATATCTTGGAAATCATCTACCTTTATTACTTAGCCATGGCCCCTTTCCTGTCTGTCCCCATACCGAGGAGTCTGTCTCTCTCCTGGTCTCTATTCTCCTTACTACTTTCACAGACCTGCTGAAAGAGGCTAGCCTCTCTCCCCTGGGTCAACTGGGAACGGTTGTTAGCTTGCCTGCACTGTGGGAAAGACCTGAGGGGCCTGGAATGCATGCCTGACATGCACAATCTTTCCTGCATCAGTGATATCAGTCAAGTATGTGACGTGTATTCTAAGAGTGGTGATGACTTCATCATAGACTTCGTAGACGCAGTCAAGGAGCAAAGATCAGGGAATACAAAGATCTCTGTGCAGCACAGTGTACCTTGTATTGCCTCTGCTGGGGGTCTAAACCGTCTCAACCAGCAATCTTTATTGTGTTTAAATACAAATGGTACAACAGTGGTGCAAGCCCTAACAGCGAGTTCTTTGACTCCCTCTGTATCTAGATGCAGTTAGATGTAGCCCTGCTCAAGGGAACCTCTAGAAGAGGGAAGTGAGACCATCACTGCAGCTGTTACCAGCCATGAGGATGGGGCAGCATCTAAGTGCAGCTGCATTGTTTTAATGTAGTTTTGAGATAAGAGCTTGGCTGGATTTCTTTCTTTCTTTCTTTCTTTCTTACTTAATTTCCTTGAAGTGCAAATATTAACTGTGGGTTTTTGTTGTTGTTTTTGTTTGTTTTTCTGTTCAGGATATACCTGAGAAAGCCTTTAAACTTTGCTAATCCTTTTGGTTAAAAACATGAAACTTGTACATTTATACACCAAGAATTGTCTGGTATGTTCATTTGATACATATCTGCTGAATAAAAAGTTGTAGTAGGGGCTGGAGAGATGGCTCAGTGGTTAGGTGCGTGTTGTCCTTGCAGAGGACCACAGTGAGGTTCCCAGCATGAACACCATCGGGTGTTTTCTAACCAATTGTAACTTCAACTCCAGGGGGAGCTGATGCTTCTGACCTTTGTATGTACCTGTGCCTGTGCATAAACCCATACGCATATACCTACATGGTAAAAAGCGAATAAAGGCAGAGGTACATGGTGAAATATTTAGGAGATGAAGAACCATTACAAATTGTCCTTATTTCGATTTAGCAATGTAAGAGATCTGTGGAGACTCACTGGCCCACCTAAAATGGCAATGCACAAGCAGAAACATGTAATTTTTTTTTTTTTTTTTTTTTCGAGACAGGGTTTCTCTGGGTAGCCCTGGCTGCCTTGGAACTCACACTGTAGACCAGGCTGGCCTCGAACTCAGAAATCTGCCTGCCTCTGCCTCTGGAGTGCTGGGATTAAAGGCGTGCGCCACCACTGCCTGGTAGAAACATGTAATTTTTAAAGCATTAAAAAAACCGAGGAACAAAAAACAACAGGATTTTTTCTTTTTTCTTTTTTTGCTTTCTAAATACTTGTGCATGTAGAAGCCTCACGGTAACTAAGTCTGCGTTCCGCGTCCCCTAATTGAAGTGAGTAATTGAAAAGTACATGGGAAGGAATGTCGCTGTCTCTCTATGACTCAGATCGCTTTTCAGAGCTTCCTACCAGCTTACTGAGTTCCGCAGTTGATAATGGCTGTAGGAATGACCTCTGGTCAAGATAAGATTGCGTCTGAGTTTGGTTTACACTAAAGCAGTGGATGGGGAAGTCCCAGATCAGTAAGTGGTAGACTACAGAGCCCTGAACAAGGAAGTGTGTGGGACAGAGATCAAGACAGCCAGCTTGAATATCCGATAGTTGGAACATGGTTCTCTTGGCCACTGGTGGTGTGATCCCAGGTAAACCACTCATTTCCAGCGACCTCTGTCCTTCACCTCTCGGCTGCCACCTCTCCAGTCTTTATTGGGGTAAAGGTGAAATGGTAGATGTGGATGTCCCTTTTACAGACTGTAAATTTTACCCCAAACCTGATGCACTATAGAGCTTTGCTGCAAAATCCAGGGAGGACAGAGAACTTGAGGGTTAATAATCAACCTTATATAGTGTTTGTGGGGCATTGCTGTGCTTTAGGCGGAGCCCAGCACCTTCGGTGTGGCAGCCAATTTGTCACAGTTGTTTGAATATTCTATTTTAGATTGCTAGGTAGGCAACTTGATGCATACTTTATTATGCAATGTGGGCGTTGCGTGGGCAACCTAACCTCAGGATGACGAACTTACCTTTTATCAGTTTTGACTAGCATGCGCTTATGTGATGAAGTTTAAGGTCTCATGGTATATGCTTTAAACGATTTTAATTCCGTTGCATTTGTTTGTAGAATGTTAACAACGGTTGACTATAAAGATGAAGTGTTCTCTCAAAAGACCAGTGCAGGGAAGATGTTCTGAGCACAGGGGATGGGCCGCCCGCTTCTCTCCCCTCAGAGCTTAGCACAATGGCAACAGCTAGTTAGAAAATTAAATTACTTTTGCTCTAAGTCCTGTTCTACCCCTCCCTCTCCTCCCTTCCTTCTCCTTCTTCATCTTGAAAAGGAATTTAGCTTTTATTTGCATTCAGATTGGATCTCTACTGTGCTTGGTATTGGCAGCTATAAAGTAAAAGAGGAGAGTCACTTCTGAGAAGAAAGAGTTAAAACACTTTCTGAGTGGGTTGGAGAATTGGCTCACAGGTTAGAAACATTTGTTGCTCATCCTGAGGACCTGGGTTCAGTTCCCAGCACCTACAGTCAGGTGACCCACAGTCATCTGTAACCCCAGTTCCAGAGGATCCAATGCCCTCTCTGGCATTCATGGGCACTGCAAGTGGTGTGCAGACACATACACAGGCAAAACACCCATATACATAAAATAAAAATAAAGCTAAAAAACATCAAAAAAAACCACTTTCTGAGCAGTAGGCTGAGATCTTTAGCAAAAGGGATAGCCTTAGACTCTGGTTAGATACTGTTTTAGGTTGGCCCCTTTCATCAGCATAAAAGATATTCTGACCCATTCCTAGAAGAGACACTGACAGCCAAGGAAGCCAAGATGGGGGATGTGGGGGTGGGAGGTGGGGAAGAGAAAATAGCCCCCATGGATATAGGGTTGTGGAGAATACTTGTTAAAATCATGTTTTCTTGTTTCAAGAGGTAGAGACAGGGTACACTTTTAGAAGTTGTTTTTTGGCTGTGGGAAAAGTTGAGCCAGATTTTGCCTTCTGCTCTGGCTGGATGCCTACACTGTAAATACCATGCGCTGAGAATCCCCGTGGCTGCCCTATGAAGGCTCCAACACCCATCTGGGAGGATGCCTGGCCCCTTGGGAGACTGGGGTGTGGGCTGATGGCTCCATCCTGATCCTTCTTTGCTGTGCTTGGGTGAGGAGGGTTGTGTCACACGAGCAGAGCCTCTCATAAGACTTTGTGCTGTCTTTGTGTTCTAACCCTGTTATGCTGGCTAGCACATGGTGCTCCAAAACCCATCTACCTAGTTGGCTCAGCATAGGCTTTCTCTTTATGTGTTATGCCTAAGGTGGATCATTTCCAAAGGCACCTCCATCAGAGGTTTGTAACTGGTCTTCTGGTCATGATGCTGCTCACACTATAAGTCCATGAGAACTCTCTAGAGACACAAGCAGGGATTTGAGTGTGTGGTCACATTTATGGCAGGATCCAGGGAACACTGGAATGAGAAGAGCCCTTTTGAGCTGCAGCTGGTACAGTAGAGAAAGTGGATTGTTGTTTGACCTTGAAGGCTGTTCCTGGCCATCAAGGGGAGCAGGCCAGTGGGATGTGACATCCCGGGTTACCAGCAGCTAACTTTGAGCCTGGAGCTGTCCTCACACCCATGAGGAAACGTGCATAGTTCTTTGTGCCTCAGTTGGGTCATTCACAAAGTAAGCTTCTGACAGATAAACCTATGGTAGGGTTAACTTAGTTACAATGACCCCAGCTACCATGGGTTCATTAACATCTCAGATAGACAGCAGCCTCTAGAGTGGGTTCAATCTACATCCATTGGGGTCCTTCAGCTGTGTCCCAGTGGTGTGAGTGGTCTGTGAGAAGCTGTCCAGATGGCAAAGTCCTCATTCAGCCTGTACTGTACCTAGCAGGAAACTAAGGGGTGGACAGCTACTGTTTAGGGACTCCTAGGACTTCAGCAGACTCCTGCAACACAGGGAGAGCTTCCTGTCAGTTTGTGAAGAGTTTCTGAGACACTGTCAGTCATGAGATTGGAGGGCTCCTTTACAACAATAGGCAACTTAATTCTAAAAACTCTCCACCATTTGAAAGTTGGGAAAATTACAGTTTTACATATTGTCTTTTCTCCTCAGAATAGTTAGACCTTTGTGGGGAGTGTTCATGCATGCTTGTGTGTGTGTGTTTGTGTGTGTGTGTGTGTGTGTGTGCACACATGGTTACGTGTGTGCCCATGCATGCATGTGTATATGTATGTGTGAGCATGTGTATGCTGTGTATGTGTGTATGCAATGTGTGCATATGTGTGTATGTGTGTACATTCACATGTACACTTTTCCATTTGGTACAGTCAGTGAATGACAGACAAGTATATGGGGTCCACTACCTCAGCATCATCTTCACTCATGAGATCATATTATGTGCATTCTACGTACTAGGATGATGCATATTTTACCATCATCCTAGGAGATGTTTATTTACCATACCAATATAAACATCTCTTTATCTACCTGCACATATAATTATGAATTTGAAACTTAATAAGGAAAAATAGAGCAGGGTACAGGAGTATACAGGAGGTCATAGAAACAGTTCCTACTGTGTGCAGAAGGTCATGGGAATAGTTCCCACTGTGTGCAGAAGAAGGTCATGGGAATAGTTCCCACTGTGTGCAGAAGAAGATCATGGGAACATTCCCACTGTGTGCAGATGCATAATGATAGAACAGCAGCCTTTGACAGTTTGCAACACCTTTTATTCAGATACAGGAGGATATAGCTCAGGAGCAGCACCCTTGCCTAGCACATCCAAGGCTCTGGGTCTAGTTTCTAGTGCCTCACATGCTAAAAAGAGTTCTCTTTCCTCAAGTTAAACAATGACATTCCTGACTCATTCTTTTCATAATTTCCTTAAGTGGATCTCTACAATATCTACCACATTTTAAAAAACAGCCAAACTTTATTGACTGACATGGCCCACAGAGACAAAATTAGCTTACCACTCTGCAAAGTTTGGATTCAGTGACTCACCCTGCCCAGGCCCTCTTCCTTCCTTACTGACTGACAGTTGGCAGGGTCAGGGCCCTCGTGCCTGCAGGAGAAATGGTACTGACCTTGTCTGAGGGTGGCATTTAGGAAACTTCTGGAGCCGGTGTGTTCATGTTGGTACTAGGAGATGAGCTGTCTCAGTGGGTTGTAAAATACCTCCTTTCTTACTTGCTTCAGATTCTGTAAAGCCAACAACAATGCTGGGTTCAACATGTTCTTTAAGAGTTTTGATTTGTACAGATCCAATCCTGTATGTGGATGTGAATGAACCCACCTAGGAGCTACCTCAGACATTTAACTATTCCTTATAAAGTTCTTAGGTGTCTTGTCTAGCTTCATTTGTCAACTTGGCACACCTGGGAACAGGGACCACTTTCAATTGAAAAAGTGTCTCCATCAGATTGGCCTATGGGCTAGGCACTGGAGCATTTTCTCCTCTCCTCTCCCTCCTCTCCCCTCCCCTCCCGTCCTCCTCTCTCCTTTCCCTCCCCCCCCTCCTCCTCCTCCTCCCTGTGTAGTCCTGGCTATCCTAGCACTTGCTCTGTAGACTAGACTCACCAGGAACTCAGAAATCTACCTGCCTCTGCCTTCCTAGTGCTGAGATTAAAGGTGTGCACCACTAGGCCTGGCAACATTTTCTTAATGATCCAAGTAAGAGGGCCTAGCCCATGTGGGTGTGGTACCACCCCTGAGCAAATGGTCTTGGGCTGTTTTAAGAATACAGGCTGAGCTAAACATGGGGAGCAAGCTGGTAAGCAGAGTTTCTAATGGCTCCTGCCTCAGTCTCTGCCTCCAGGTTCCCATCCTGCTTCCTTTGAGGATAGAAACATTTTAGTTAGAATAAGCTCCCTCCTTCCACAGATTTCCTTTGGTTATGGTGCTTATCACAGCAAAAAAAAGGAAACTGATAGTAAATAAGAACGTGTTTAATTTCCAACTAATCTCCCTGGAGTAAGCTGGAAGCATGTCCAAGCTTACTCTCCAGGGCTCCTTGTTTTTTGTACAGCATGATTCCAAATCTGTTACGATATTTGCCTTGGACTGAGGATTCAGAAGCTGGTTGCTTACAAAGGATTTTACCTTGTTTCTTTTCTAGCTCTTAGGTGTCCATTTAGTGCTCCTTGGTGTGTGACCAATAATCTGGTTTCTCACAGCAGTACTCACATGCTCCCCCTGGCTTTCCAATTGCTGAAGTCACCCCTATGCCAAGACCAAACAGGTGGCTTCATTCAGCGTCACAAATACAATAATCTGTACTCTTCAGGAGTGCAAACACTTCTGAAATCTTTCATATGCACAGCCCTAGGCTAACAGGCATCCCTTATTCTGGGGTCTTAGTTACCTGGTTGTCTCTTGGGTAATTCCAGATGTCTCTGCATGGCAAAGTTGCCAGCATTCCCCAGAAGAAGTTTCTTCTGCTAACTGAGCTGTCTAATTCTGCATCATGGCAAATGGGTTGTATTTTCCTGGCAGCCTGGAGAGCTCCTACCAACTGCTTTCCCTGAGATATGACAGTTGAATTTAGGTAGGGCTGAGGCCCTTGGACCTACCTAGACAGGGTTATTGAATCAATCAGTAGGATACATGAGTCTGTTTGGGGTTATTATAAAGAGACCATGTCTATAGAAAGTTTGTTATAAAGGCCCAGCAGGGAGGGTGCATCCTCACACTAACTCATTGGCTGCTGCTGGGTCTCTCCAGAACACACACCCAGCTTGCATTCTAAGGAGGCTGAGTTTTGTACATGACTATATTTCCCCCTTGACCGTCAAATGCGCAGTTTATCAGCAGAGTGTTTCCTTCCTGGTGTGCTTAGTCTTCCTCATGTCTGTCTGTTTCACTTCCTGTCTTTTGTCTGCATTCTTCATTTTGTCAAGCATATTATTGTCTTTTGCCTCCCTGGCCTGTATGTATGTGCTTGCATGTGTGTGTTTGCTCATGTGTGCGAATGTATGTGTGTGAGTGCATTTGTGCGTGCATGCATGTATGTGTGTGCATGTGTGTGCATGCACGCATGCATACATGCATGCACGTGTGTGCATGCCTTCTTCAGTGATCTCCAGCACAGGCCAGGTGAGCACTTCTTATCCATTGATTACTTAGCAGGATTCTGAGGTTGTGAAGAGCACTGTTCTTGTTTATCTAGGGGCCACCTGTAGTCTTACTTTACAAAGCAAAGGAAATAAACTCCAGGCCTGAGACTCAGCTTAGGTCCCTCCCACATGGCCCAGATAATCTCAACCCTAGGAGGTCCTGTCTCAGGGAGACACACAGTATGATAGTCACTTCATACCTGGGCAGGTATGGGAGTACCTCCCACAGAGACCATGGCAATCAGAGTCTGTTGTCTGGGGACTCACCAGAAGCCCAGGATCCTGAGTCCTCCTTATTCACTGCACACAACTTTGAAACCCATCCAGGAAATGATCCCCATAAGAACAGCAGTGAACCAACTTTACCCACGGGATGCCCTGAGGTAGGGAGCCTGCTCACATCTGAGTTCTCTTTGTAAAGATTTGGTTTGTATTCACCATGTCAGAAAACAGACTGTGGCAAAAAAGAGAAATTAAACAACAGAAG
Source organism: Rhynchomys soricoides (assembly GCA_019843965.1). Classification (NCBI taxonomy): domain Eukaryota; kingdom Metazoa; phylum Chordata; class Mammalia; order Rodentia; family Muridae; genus Rhynchomys; species Rhynchomys soricoides. The sequence goes on from JADRCH010000244.1 coordinate 1,072,752, forward strand.
TCATCTCAACTGCCCCTGTTCTCTACTCCCCTGAGTGCTCTCTCCCAGTCTTCCTCACACATGGCTGCTGAGTTTTAAATCTTGCTTATTTGGCTTCATTTCTTTGGATGGATCTCTCCTCTCTCGGTTTGTCTTCCAAGGGAAGTTGTTGGTTTTCCTACCGTGGAATTTCTATAACTGTGAAAAAGTTAACCTGCAGTATATAGTCTGTACTGGTGCCCTACCTATACGCTGACCCTCTGGCTACAAGCCGTTCTGTCACTGAGCAAAGCAGAGTGCCAGGTGCTGTGTGAGTGGCCTGTGCAATACTTCCCACATGGAGCCACACTGTCTGAGGGGAAGTGCATGGAACTGAAGGAGACAGTCCAGAGGATGCTGGACCTACTCCATCTTCCCCTTCCTTCCCTGCTCCTCTATTCAGAGGCTGTGTGAGCTGAGAGGTCTTGGGCCTTTGTATTTCTTTGTAGGTGGCTGTCACCACGTCTCTGGAGGTTCCCAGCACCTTCCCTTCCTCTATGTGAACAGCAGGCATTCCTGGTGAATACATCTTTGAGAATTCCAGGCAAAACACCTGTCTGCACAAATTGCTTCCCACTTGTATATTGCAAGGGTGTGGGAATCCATCTTGTCGAAGTGTATGACACCTGACATGGATGTGACAAATCTTATTCCTAGCCCAGAGACAAGTCTGTGTGTCTCTCCCTAGTTTCCAAGAGACTTGGATCAGAAGTGTTTTTTAAAAAATTTTTTTACATATGCATGGTGCCATATCTTTGTGAGAGGTCCCAGGTCTCTGTACAACATTCACTAATGTTTCATCTGCTTAAGCAGTCAATTTTTAATGCCCCTGCATTTGACTGCAGCCTATCACATGAGGTCAGTTTAGCCTTGTGCAGGTGCTCAAAACCTTGATGATGTTGGAGCAGTTCAGATTTCTGGATTAAAGATGGTTCAGCTGTACTGTACATTGTACAGGATTACAGCTACATAGTGTCCAGATAGTGTTGAAATGGCCACATATGGGCTCTCTGATTCTGAAGTGCCAAGCTTCCCAGGAGTTTGGAGTATTCTGTGCATGAGAAATGTTCCCTGACTTACTGACAATGGTGTGTAGTGAGAGCCGAAATCCAAGCAGTACAGTAAGACTGACTTGGGATGAGATTGGCTTATTCTTGTTAGTTTTTAATTGAAAGCTATGTTGCTCCTAAGCTGATTAAAATTTTCTAGTGTGCTTTAATTAAAAAATACACACAAAAAAAAAACACAACAAAAAAAAACCCCTTAACTCTAACTAGGCTAATTGAAAGTAGCTTTTAATATGCCTTCATGCTTTATTTGGACATCTGATAAATGAATTTGTATCTAATTAAGGAAACAAAGAAGTTTGCCATTCAAGTGACTTTTTTTGTGTGTGCGGCTGTTTGAACTCACAAATGATGGGATTTTAAAAACACAGGTAGGGAAACTGTGTCCTGTGGTCCCTGGCTGTCTTACACAGACCCAGAATGAACCTTTGAAACTGACAGGGAGTAGTGTTTGGCAGTGGCCATTTGTGCCCGAGTGTCCCTCTGTTCCGATCTGCTTCTGGGCCTGTGAGCCCATTCACAGTGGCTTGTCTGTCTGCACAGCCCAGCTCAACTTTACCAACTGAGGAGCTCTCCTCAACTTTCTCTTCAAGACTTACTCATTGCTCCCTCCCACAGCATCTACCCACTGACACCTCAGACATCCCAAAATAGTATAAAGTCATTTATCTCTATTGAAGAAAAACACACAAAATTCTGATATTAGAGATTTCTGACAATGGGGACAAAACTTGGATCTTTAAGATGCAGAGATGATGCATACTCTCTTTTAACCAAAGGGTCCTCTCTACAGTAGGCAAAGATGCATGCACTTAGTTAACTGAGTCCCTCTCCACAGTAGAAATGGATGCAGGTTCTAGGTTAACTGAGTCCCTCTGCACATTAGAAGTGCTTGGTCTCTGCACTTGGCACATGCTCAGAAGATGGGTGTGTGTGATATTCTCAGGCAGTACGTGAACAGTCCGTCCCCAGTGACTTCCTCACGTGGTGATTTTTAAACAGAGTGATTGAGAAAAAAAGCTGTGTAGATACCAAAGAGCTAGGCTTGGAGGCATCGACTGTGATCAGAGCCACTTGGAGGACCAGGGCAGGAGAATTGCAGGTTCAAGGCCAGTCTGGGGAACTTAGTGACATTTTGTCCTAAAAGTAAAATGAAAGGGCTGTTGATATGGCTCAGTGACAGAGTACTTGGTCAGCATGCAGGAGGTCCTCTGTTCAATTCCCAGTGCTGCAGGGTGGAGGACCAGGTCATCATTAACAGACTGCATTGAAGAGCATTATGCAGACGCTTCAATATGTAGCTAATATAGTGTCTATTTAATATGCACATCAAACCAATTGCAATTTTTAGTTTTCTGTAGAAAGCCCCCATGAATCAACACACGTGTAGGTGATGGTGGAGTTAGCTGATAAAACATGGAGATTCTTATCCTGTTGGAAAAGACAGATTGGAATGTGGTGGAGGGCAGCTAGTTACCATTGTCTTTGTCTCTAAGTAGCTTTTAGAGGCACTTTGAACCACTGTGTGTGGAGTTGCTTCTTCTATAATATGACATGTGATATAAGACCTCAGTCTGGTGTATCCCCCTGCCTCAGGTCGTAGCTTTTCTGCAATGACCTGTGTATCAGCTGTTCTGCTGTGGAGACCTTGATGGTAATAGTGACCAGAAACAGAAGGAACCTACAGTGTGTCTTTTAGTTGATCTCTTAATTTCTAATAATAGAAAAAAATAATAATTTCTGACACTGTAAGGGTTTTAATCATAGTGTTTTAGATAAAGTATTTAAATGAAATGCCACAACTGCTTGTAACTCTGATTCCAGAGCAGTCAGACTCCCTCTTTTGGACTCCATGGGCCCAAAGCAAGCAAGTGGTGAATAGGTATACAGGCAAAGTACCCATGCAGATAAATAAATACATTGAAAAATATATTAAAAATACAGTGGCTCAGAAAGTATCAAGTAAGATGGTGATGATGATGATGGTGGTGGTTGCTGTTGTTGTTATTGATACTATTATTATTGTGAGAGTACAAATTCACAGGCAAATAGTATAACTAACATATGAGAGTGAAGGGGCAGGAACAAGAGGAACTGGAGTGTATTCGCAGGTTACCTGACACACATCCTTTATTTGGGAAGACTAGTTTACTGTAGGCTAGGGCCTTAGAAGAACCTGCAGGGATAGCTGAATGCCAGTTGTTTCTGTTAAGGCTGAATGTGTGTGTGTGTGTGTGTGTGTGTATGTGTGTGTGTATGTGAAGTTGATCTGTATTTTCTCCTTGATTGGATTGAGAAACAGACAGACTGGTAAAGCATACCTCTGTTTACACCTGTGAGGCCGTGCCCAGGGAGGTTGGCACAGACAACTTCCCATCTCCTGAGGGACCCATGGTATAAAAGAGGAAAATGAACCATATACTAACATGTACAACCATGCAATTTTGCTCCTTCACCCCCATGGACCTAAACCACCAGAACCAGCAGAATGAACCTTTCTTTCCGTCTTGATCTGTTTCTGTCAGTTAATCATCGTAGTGAGGAGAATGCAGCTTGGGCCTCATCAGATATATCACCCGCTCTAACCTTTTCAGTGCCTTTAAACCTTGGGGTAGATTTACCAGAACCTGCTCAAACAATCTGCTGATAGGAAACTTTGTTACACCCACTCAAGAAACAAAAAATCCCTAAGTGGCACACAGTCATACTGGACCAGGAGATTTTCTTAGGCAGGAATTCTTTGTCAATGTAGCAATTACACAAGTAAACAGCACACACAAGATATGAACGCTAAATATTTCAGAAGGATTTACTTTCTGAGAGTCACTGCACCCTTCTCTGTGATCTTCTTGTATTGTTAGCAGAGATTTCTATGGTAATTAGCATATCTGGTTAGGGAAACGGGAGCCTTACTTCCTGTCTGGCTGGTTCACTCCTGACCCGGTTGAAGTCACTCAGAACTGCTCACAGTGAGCAAGGCCAGTGGGTCAGCCCTTCTCTGCAGTGCTTTGGCCTTTGCTGGCCTTTCTCTCTACTGCTCTGTGGCAGACCTTAGTCATGTCTATATCTGTGTCTGTTGTTGACCAACTGGGACTTTCCATCTTAGCCATGTGAGCCTCATGTCCCGGGAAACCCCATAGTCCCAGGTCAGCCTGGACTGCTGCTTCCTGGCACCAGCCCTTCCACCCAGGGCACCACAGGTCCCCAGGGCAGTGACAGTCTGACAGGTGAGCAGATGTAGAGTTCATCTTATATTACTTGTATGGAATTTGAGGCTGAGGCAGTACAGAAGATGTTGACATTTGTGAAACCATTGCTCTTCTGGGTTTCTTCCCAGGGTTTGAGGCTTTTCTAAGTCCCTGTCTATCTATCGCTGTACCCAGCACTGGCCAGAGCTTTGCCTGCAGCTGTCATTGCTGCCTGCCAGAGGCAGTGATGCTGGACCGTGCCATACGCCTGAGCAGATCTATGTGTTTCCTTACCTTGTGAGAGTGTCTCTAGTATCAACATGTATTTTCTTCTTTAAAAATATTGTTTATGTATTTGTATGTGTGTCTGAGTGTATGTGTGTGTACCTGGTGCCTGTAGAGGCCAAGAGAGGGTGTCAGATCCCCTGGACCTGGAGTTACAGTCAGTCGGGAGCCACCATGTGGGTACTGGGAACCTAACCCTGGTCCAATGCAAGAGCAGTCAGTGCTCTTAACTTCGGAGCCAAGTCTCCATTACCAAGATGTGTTTTTGTAAAGTTGTGCTATCGCTTCAGTTCTAGGCATCTGATGCAAAAATAGCATGGATACGTTTTTGCATGCACCCAAGAGAAGAATGGAATTTCATTAAATAGTGTTAACTGGGTTACTTGGAGGAGTGTGGTACAAAAGAGAGATTGTGTTTAAAAATGAGAACTTCTTTTTGCAAAGAACCTGAGTTCAGCTCCAGCAGCCGTGACAGGCATCATCCAGCTGTCTGTAAACTAGAGTCAGGGGAGCAGACTCTCTGGCTTCTGTGGGCACCTGTACTTATGTGTGCACTCCTATCCACAGGCCAACAAACACATGATTTCAAATGAAGTTACAATACAGTGGTTTGAATTTGTTTCGTTAAAACACATTGAAGGAAAACACCTGATGCCAAATCTTTCTGTAGAATTCCGAATGTTTCACGAAAACTCTTGTGGTGTGCAAAAGCATGCAAGTCTTCATCTTTGTGCATTAGAAATTAGACTATTTTCCTTTCTCTGGGTTAGCAATCATCCCGAGAAGTGCATTTTAAATTTCTAGATTCAGGAGAAACTGTTCACTATCAAGACAATTAATTTATGTCAGAGGGGCTCCAGTCTTTTAAATGCAGTGTCTGGTGAGATGTCTCCTAGTAGACTAGAATTTGGGGTCCTAGTCAAGCACACCCCACAGTACTGTCTCCTTCATCTGTTATGCAGTGTCTCACTGAGTTTCACAAGGAGGTCTTAGGAACAGTTCACATAAGGTTTCCTATCATTTAGGCTGCATGCACAAGGGAAATATTATTCAAATGGAGTGACAGCTACTCAGGATATGGTCATGTTTACGGAGAGCATTTTCCTATTGCCTGCCAAGGATCAACTCCTTTCTGAACATCCCCTCCCCCACCACACACACCCTGGCCACAGAAGAGACTCCTGGAACCCTGCACTGCTCTGTGCCACAGCGGACACTTTTAATTTCAAACTGGTTTAGAACCTGGCTCCTAATAGGCCACTGGGTAAGGACAGAAGACTTACATGAGTCCCTGTCATGTGGATAGAGACAAAGGGACTAAGACACATCTGATCAGCAATGCCTTTTGTGCATTCCCACAGGAAAATTCAGGAGAGAGGAAATAGTGTTGAAACAGTTTTCTTGACATTCATTATTTCCAAACTGCCAATCAGGCATAAAACCGAAGGAATTAATATCGAAATCTGTAGGTAAAAGTCTGTCTTTAAGACATCCAGTTTGAATCAATGAATGAAGGTTTTGCTGAGCTTCCCTTGTTTCTGTTAGGGGGTGGACCCCCAAATTCCCCTGCAGCACCGCAAGTCCAATAGGAGCCTGGGGTTAGATCATAGGAAGCAGAAAATGACAGAGAGTTCCAGCCAGTACTGGGTGAGCTGAAGGGACACAGAAGTGGTGGTGCTGTCATGGTGTGAAGTAAAGTCCAGTAAGTCCATCCTCACCAAGGCAGAATTACTCTTATACACAAGGTGTTACTCTGCTAAAAAGGAGGTTTAAAAAAAACTTGGAGATTTGGGTATTTATCATCTTTTGAAAAAGGCTTCAGACTTGCAAATGCTTTATTATTTAAAATAACAAGATGATTTTATCTTGTACTTTTATCATAGTCTTTGCCTTTTGCTTCTGTTGTCACATGTGTAAAAACTCCAGCCTTGTTTTGAGCACACTAGCACCAGAAACATCTGGCCCAGCAAACTAGCACCAGAAACCTCCAGGGCAGCTTACTGAGATGACCCAATGGAAGGATGTTTCTAGAAAGCCGATAGATTTGCAGTAGGTTTCCTATCATTATCACGGGCAGTCCACTTAGCAAACTTAACTCCTTTATCTGAAAATAAGGAACAGACTTAAGCTGTCTGATACATGGATTTCTACAAATTCCATCCAATGAAATACTTTAATCCCTGGCTGAGATTTATATTTTATTATATTCTTTGCAATGAACAGTTCCCAAGTTCAGAATTCCTTCTTTGCGTTTGACTGGGAGAGTCAATAAGCCTGCCTAAGGAGTTTTAAATATTTTCTCCATTTTAAGTTGCTTAAGCAGTGATTCAAATATTTACTAACTGACTACTATGCTCCAAGACCATACTACCAATACAGCAATACAGCAATGATCAGAATTAAAACAGCCCTTCTGTCCATAAGGGTCACAGGGAAGGTGTAAGGAGAAACCTTTTCTGGAAGGAGCTGAGCACAAAGCACAAGAGGCCAGTAGGAGCTGGTGGGGAACAGGGAGGCTTTGGTGACAGAGGGCTTGTTACTGGAGCCTGGACCAGCCAGAGAGTAAAGAAGCAGTGTGAGGCAGGAGTCACAGACAAGTCACAGACAAGTCACAGACAAGCTCAGCTCTGAACAGTAAAGGCTAAATGCAGAGAGCAGGGTAGCAGCAATCCACCAAGGTCCAGGAATGAGGCACTAACCAAGGAGAGGAGGGTCAGTGGAAACTAAGGTGGTATGATACAGCAATGGTCCTGGTCATATGTTCCCAGACAGGAGCCCTGAGCCCAGGCCAGCATCCTGAAGTTCCAGGCCTGGGCCACTGAATGAAGATATAGGGTTAGTGAGGTTGGCTTATAGAGCAAGACATTCAGTTGGCTCCACCCCACTGCTTGAATGGCATTTTGCCCAAACAAGCCGAAATCACAGGTTGATAGTTGTAATCATTGTCAGTGTCAAAGCCAAAGAGAAAAGTGAGGGCTAGTGTATCGCTTTAAAAAAAGGTTTTATTGCTTTTGCATCAGAAGAGAGCATTAGATATCCTGAAACTGGAATTTATAGACAATTATGAGCTGCTCTATGGGTCTTGGGGTCCAAACCTGGGCTGCTGAGCAGTGAGCACTTAACCACTGAGCCGTCTCTCCAGCCCATGGAGTACGGTCAATTAAAATATGGCTCTCTAACATTTATGGTGCTGTTTGAAAGAAGAACTCAGTTACTTACTATTATGAGATTCAAATAACAACTTTGTATCTTCTACACAACTTCATGGCTTCCCCTAAGTGTACAATAGGCATTAATTTTACAATTATGCTGATTTACTAAGTTACATGTATGAGCGTCCATTCATGCACATGTACACATACACACCATGGCATAGGTGTGGGTCAAAGGACAACTTTTGGGAGTTGGTTCTCTCCTTCCACCACTTAGATTCTCCAAAATTGAACTCAAGTTGTCCTGGCTGAGTGGGCGGTACTTTTCCCCAGAGAGTCATCTTGCTGGCCCCAAACAGGCATTTAAAAACTTCATTTGTTCCCCTGAACCCTGGATTACTAAATATAGGTTTATTACCTCTAAAAAACCTCAAGCATGCCAAAAGTATGTAGTGTCACACTTCAAAAGCAGAGTCTGTGGAGAACCCAAGTTTCTGGTTCACCACATGGTACAAGAGATAGAAGCAGTAAGAGGTTCACTGTTCAGTTTAAAATATACCCGTGTAACCGTGCAGAATTCCAATGTAGTTCTACTTAAAAATAAGTTCTCTGGCAGGTATAGTGGTCCATCCTCTCAATCCCAGTACCTGGGAGGCAGTGGTAGGCAAATCTCTGAGTTCAAAGCCAGCCTCGTCTAAGTGGTGGGGTCCAGGTCAGTCAGGGCTACGTAGTGAGACCTTGTATTGAAACGAAACCAAACAAGAACACAAAGCCTATGCAAAGAACAATGGGAAAAATAAAAATTATTCTAAACAAATTTTATTTGTTAATTTGGGCTGCGTTTTTACCTCTATGCATGGGCTGTGGCTGCAGCTGCAGTAGTAACCAAGGACTTGGCTGCACATCATCACTCATTCAGGAGAAGGTGTTGTAGGCTATTTTAATGTTTTATTCATGTGATGTCCTCAGTGTGTATTCCTAACAACAGAGGATGAAAAGCTCATGTTTAGCTCACACACCATTTTCCAGTGTCTGTCCCTGGGGGGTAGAGATGTCTTCTTTTCCTGGCCTTGCCTGTGAAGGGAGGCCAAGGAGAGGTCCTGTAGCTAGGGTAAGCAGATAGCAAAGGCTTCCCTGTCAGGAAGCTACATTCTTTTACTCTCTAGAAACAGTCTCTTTGGGTCTGTTTTACTGTGGATGATTTGACACAATGGTCTTCAAGGGATATTTATTGCTAGTGGTTATTGTTTAGTATTCCATTACTTTAAAAATTCTAAGTAAATCTGAGAGGTCTTGCATGTAGATGTTCATACTCTGGGACTAGGGAGAAAGAGAGATAAGGAGGTATTCCCCCACAGTAGGAAAAGATAGGGTCCTCTGTCAGTAACTGCGGTGATTACTAGTGATGGCGTAATTTTCAAATGGGACTTGGTAAGTTACTTCATCAGCTGAGGAAGAATGTTGGTCTTTAGTGACTGACCAAACAGCCTGAATAGTACAATCTCCACCAATTTAATCCAACCTATTTAATCCAAACACTGGGGTAGGCTTTCCTTCAGAGGACTGTATTGATATTTCTGCAGAGTTTCCTTGGTGTTGCTCCCAAGGAAATGCAATGTGGAATGTCTGCTCCCACAGAGATGGCAGCTGCAGGTGATGGGTGGTCAGAGTGAATGTGAACTGTAGTGAGAGGGACGTCTGTGGCAGTAGCAATTACTGCTTGCTCTGCACAGCCAGTTTTCCATGCCCCATCTGGTGACAGACCTGGCTTTCCTGTCACATAGAGGGTGTGTAACTTAGGCCTTACCAATCACAGAATCCACTAGCCAGACTCAAGGGCAAGGCCACAGTGGGTCCCAGCAGAGCTTTCTGCCCTCCCTTGTCCTGTGGCTGTGAAACAGGGTGGGTCTGTCTGTAGTCATCTAAGGTCTGGGTGTCAATCAGAGGAGTTGGTATATCATGTAGTAACAAGTACTGCTCTCCATGGGATAGCTCGTTAACAATGTGCATTTCCCTTTGACATACACAGTTTGCAGTGGTTCACTGTTTGTTAAGTCATTATGAGTCCTGTTTTTATCTTATAGTTGAAAGGGCATGTTGGCATTTCATTCACAGGGATGGGACTCTGTTTTAGGAGAGGGAGACAGACAAGCAGAACCCAGGGGTAGGAATAACAGTAGGAGGAACTCTGACATTAATTAAGGACCATTCACACATCACCCCCCCACTCATGCATACACATGCACACACATGCACACACACAGTCATACACACACAGGCATACACACAGGCATACATACATGCACACACACATACAAGCACACATATGCACAGACAGGCACACACACATGCACACACAGGCACACATACATGCAAACACATGTACACATGCATGCACACACATGCATACATGCATGCACACACATATGCATGCACATACACAAGCATACACATATGCACACACATGCATGCACACACATACAGACAGGCACACACATGCATACACATGCACACGCATGCACACACATGTATATACATACACCACACACACACACACACACACATACACACACACGCAGTGGCAGCTAAACTTTACCTCTCTTGATTATTAAAGGGAAAGCCGAGGTAAGGAAGTAGTCAGAGAACTTGGCCTCTTGCCAAAAGTGATTCAGTTAACAGATGGGAATGTACACTAGAAAGATCTTCCGGCTCTCTAGGACCTTTCTGATCTTTCAGACACAAGCAAAGTCGCCCTCTGGTAAAAGCACAGGAAGGAAATGTGGGCACATCAGGGCAGCAGTCTGGTGGGCACACTGCTGTATACTGGAGCTGGCTTTGAGCATCTCTGGGGGCTTCTCATACTAGCAAATACAATACTGAGTTCAAAGGGCTCTCAGGGAGAAAGTGAGCCTTTGAGAAGAGGGGTAGTGTACCCTCATCTCCTAATGCCATGAGTGACTTGGGACCACACAGTCCCCTCAGGGGCTTCCTCAGCTCAGCTGAAGACAGAGACTCTGGGGTGATTTGCCATCAAACTGGTGTGCTTTCCTGGAGCCTCTGTGTGTCAGGCATGGCGTCTTAATTTCAGCAGATCAATGAGTGATCAAACGGACTGAACTTTCTACTGTTAAAAATGCATGCTGCCCTACATTGCTGTGAATGGGTCTCCTAAGTGACCTGATGAGAAATGGGAGTTCAGATAAACTGCTGGTTTAGTCAAAGAATCGGGCGTGATATAAACAGCCTCCACTTCCAGCAAGAAGACCTAGCTGCCCTGGTGGGGTTGGGCTGTGCTGTGAGCTTCCTTAGCTTCTCGGGTAGATGGGGTTTCCAAAAGTGAGGTAACGCCTTTCTCCTTCTAAGTGGGAGAAAAAAACAACCATCCTCCACACAAATTAAAAATGTTTAATTTTCAAAAGGAGTGAAAAATGATCATGCATAATTTTGACAAGGTAACAACAGCATAAACACACACATCAATCCCTATTGGAATGTGAAGAGCCCTGAATTGGCATGGGAATAATCTTAACTAAGGTGCAGACTTAACTCTCTTATGTCTCTGCATTTGCAGCCCTCATGTGGCTGCAAGCACAAGCTGAGCAGCCAGTCTTACTGTGTGTGGACCCCAGCTTGCTTGTTCCTCTCACATTTCAGGTACTTCTCCAGGCTGGTTTTACCCCAGGCTAGCCTTACCCCCAGGCTGGCCTTACCCCAGGCTAGCTTTACCACTCGGTTCTGCCTTACTGACCCTGGTACAGCCTCTGCATAGGTTCCCATACCCCATTCACTTGTCTGCTCTGAGCAGTGTTTCTCGGTTCTCACTGTAGACATCAGTGATGAGATTTTCTTTTATTCTCCTGGGTTTGGGGTAAGTCACATTTCCTAGCACTTTTGTGCTGGTGATCGTGTGACTTTCTGTGGCTAGTAAGAGATGGAAGGGAGTGAGGTGCATACCCTAATGGGGACAGAATTTACCCTGTGCCCCTGTGCCCATCCATACTTGGCTATGTAGTCAGTGATGTCCCATATGGTTATCTTAGTGAAACAGAAGGGGCAGATGCCCCAGGATGCCAGTGCCTATGCAAAGGGTGTGTAAATCTGATGGTTTTAACTTACTGAGATACTGGGGTTGATTGTGCCAGTGAATGCTTACCATTCATGCTGGTGCCAAGGCTCTCTTTGCATTTTGAGAATTCACCCAAGCAGGCTTTGCACAAAGCATTTTGTTTATGTCACCATGCTTATTAACAGTGTTAATCATTGATTCTCGGTCACACATGTGTGACTTTGAGCACTGTGCCTATGCTCTGGATTCCCTTATCTGACCTCCTTGGCTAAGCCCTGCAGCAAGCCCTTGTGAGTACCTGCCACGTGTTCCCAGATCTCTACAAGATCCCAGGATCAATGCAGGAGCAGGGAGTAGTTACATTGGAATCAAGGGATCCAGGGAGAGAAACTAGGCAAGCCCAGTGTGGTACTGGTAAAGGGACTATATAGTAAAGAAACCACAGGGATGATTTAGTTAGAACCTGTTTCTTTCAGCTTCCGTCTTAGGTGTCTCCTCCCCACCTTTTGAACTATCTGACCTTCATGTCTCATTCCTAAAATGAGAGGAAATTCAAAGGTTTCAATCACTTGAGTACGGATGGCTACCACCCTGGGGTAGCATTAGCGATGAAAAAGATAGAATTTGAAGCTCTGGGCCTCCACAGCCTATAGGAAATGGCGACATGCTCTGAGGAGAGCCATCAAGGGATGGGGTGTGGCAGTTGTGCAGAGGAGGCGTGGACTTGTACTCTGACTAGAATGGGAAGGGAAGGACTTTCCAGGCTAAGGGAGATAGCATGACGGAACTGTGAAATATTCCGGAGAAGTACAAGAAACTTATCATTAAGAATGAAGGCACAAAGAAGGACCACAGCTCCCCGGGCAATGGGTGGCTGGGCAGAACTCTGGCTTTGTGCTGTACGCAGGCTACACAGAGCTTCTGTGAGGGTCTATTCGAGCTTTAAAACGTGGGTTCTGGGTGCTTAGAGACTTTGCCAGGATGAGAGAGACCTGGAGGAGGAAGGGAAGCCAGCTTGGAGGGACTGGTGTAGAGAGAGTCCTGCAAGGGAGCACAGGGAGGGTGGACAGGAGGGAACTGAGAAACTAAGCCAAGGACACAGTGCTGATAAGGAGGGAGGGGAGTGGCCCAGACAGGACCCAACCTTCTGGTATGTATCCCTTGAGGTATGATTTTAAACCTGAGAGCACACAAAGAGTTTTGCTTTCAACTTCCTCCTTTATAGGAATTCTGTGAAGACTCGAACTGCAGTGTGTTCAGAGGAGAAGAAATTACACCCCGTGCACACGACCACACTACTGTCTTGCTATCTCCGTCCAGAGCTCTGTCTGTACACTTATCATTTCAAACAGACATGGTTTGTTCCATACTCTTCCTTTGGGCTGTGATCGCAGTACCCGTGTAATGAGCTTTCCACTTACGTACGCAGAGAAACAACGGCTTGAAACACTAGTGGGTGATCAGGTGTTTCCTGGCCCATTACCACACTCCTGTTTCTTTGTATTCACTTTCACCACAAATGCTACCAAGAACACCTGTGTGTATGTGTGTGTGTGTGTGTGTGTGTGTGTGTGTGTCTGCCTTTCCACACTTCTGACTGTATGGAACTAGGATTTTGCAGTATGACTTCTAAGTGGACCATGCAGTGCTTTGTTAGCCAGCAGGCAGACCGGAGGGGCTGCTGATTCTTAGATAGGGCTCAGTGATAGTGAGCATTGGGAAGCCATTACAGTAGGACTGGAACTCACTGACTGAAATTACTTTTTCAGGCTCGACTCTTTGCCAGGGGTTGTGTTATCCTTAGAGTGTAAACAACAAGTGGGAAGAAGACCATTAAATGTATAGTCACATATAAATTCATGGTCAATGCTGGAATGTAGTACACACGTGAGTGGTGTGTGGGAGAACATAGATTCCAATAAGGGCAGGGAATTACATACATTTTTCTCTGGGAATCCCAAGCACTATTGTGTGTATGTGTATGTGTGTGTACTGGGAACATGTGTATGTAAATGTGTGTGTGTGTATATGACATGTATGTAAGTGCCCATGGAAAGCAGGAGAGGGTGTCATATCCCCACAACTGTAGTTAGGGGATGGTTTTGAGCCACCCTATGTGGGTGCTAGAAATTGAACCCAGTCCTCTGAGAAGACAGCAGTCTCTCTTAATCACTGGCTGAGCCATCTTTCTGTTCCTCTCTGTAAATTCTTGATTGCTATACTTTGTGCATATCCTTGGAGGAGCAGGCTAAGCAAGCAGAAATATCCATTAGCATGGTACTTCTTTTTTTTTTAAATACTAGCTTTAGCACAGCCTTGCCGGGCAGGTCACTATTTGTTTATCCTACCTTTTTTTTTAAAAAAAAAAATCCTTAGTGAATGAACATTGAAGTCAGAGTCCTCATTATTGTAAAGAAAATGCTGTTTCAGAAACAATATATATAGGCACCGTGCAGCTCAGTGGCAGAGTGCTTTCCTAGCATGTATAGGGGCCTGGTTCAATCCCAGCACCTCAAAACAAAACAAAGCCTAGTGTTGAATATACTTCTTTCTCTGCATGCTGGGCCCTGTTTCAGTGTTGGGCACCAGTGAGTTCTCCCAGTGCAGGCTTTGGGACTGACTGCCCAGACTCTAGGCGAAGGGCTGCATCTGAACAGTGTGGGAGGAACTTGGAGTGTCTTAGGAAGAACGAAGTGTCTCGAAGGCTCCCATGGTCTGAAATATTTCTCTGCTGTTCGCATGCGCTCGCTAGTCATTTCCTGTTTTCCCTAGAATGCCTCCAGCTGCTGTGGGGGTGTTAGAGGTGTCATTGAGCTACTAACCATTGCCCCTCATGTTGTAACCACTTCCTGCTTTATACTGCATGGGTCGTAACCTCCCTGACCCTAGACTACAGTGCAAAGCTTAAATCATGACAAACACCAGGAGCTGTCGTGGGCTGTAGCCCATACCTGTAGCCCTGGAATTCTCACTTAGACTCTTCAGTTAAGCACTGGTAGTCTGTAAGAGAAGCCTATTGGTCGGTGCCAGGCACATCTGGAAGGGGGGTGGGCCATTAGCAATTGTTATAGCATACTTTAGTGCGATTATTTTGTCCTTTGTAAAGATGAAATTTGTTTTGACTTCTTCTATACCCCCTTCTAAATTCAACCTGAATGAGTTTCATATTCTGGAATAAACAACTTCCACAGTTGCACAGAAAGAATAATGAGACGAAGGTTGGCATCACAAAACAGGTCTATCTTTGAAGTGAACCTGAGTCTTTTTAAAGATATGATTCAGAAGCCCTGGGCTTTGAATGTATATCAGGCATGTGCTCGCCTTAGGAAAAACTATGCTCAACTACCCTCTTTGCAGATTTCATGAATCTCCACCCACTACTAGGCCATTCCCAGACCTTGACAAGGTCTAAGTGTGGGGCCTTGACACTTAGTTTTCTGGTAGATCTGTCTCTGCTCCTCCCTCTCTGTCTCACAGAGACTGAAACCATGCATTTACAAGGATGCTCACAGAGCCTTTATTTCTGCAGGAGTCTTCCATTAGACTTGAAAATTCCCCCAGGAGGGACCAAAACACTTTAGCCATAGAGGCAAATAGTCTAATTCTCTAGGCCACCTCCCATAGGCTGGGACCTGCATCCCAGAATGCTCTGTTGAGAAAGGATGTGATAGTGGGTGGGTCATGAGGATGGGTGGCATCTAGAATGGGAACAGGATAAGCAGTGATGCCATGTTGGGTCAGGACAACTTGGCTCTTAACTATGTTCCAGGTTATCACAGCCCTCACTCCCACATGTGTTCCTCTTGTCGCCGTCAAAGGCCGTGGAGGGTGCTGCAGACCATGGGGGAATGACAAGAGCAATAGATAGCAGCACAGGGTTGGGAAATGGCTCAGTTGGCAAAGTGCCCAGACACTCAAGCCTGAGGACCAAACTGGGATTCCCAGCATCCATGAAAAATCTGGGTGTGGCAGGGATATGCTTGTAATCCTAGCACTGGAGCGAAGGGTAAGGGAAGAGACAGGAAGAGTCTAGAACATGCTGTTTAGCCAATCGAGTACCCAGTTCAGTTTTTGAGACCCAGTCTCAAAAAATAAGGTGAAGAACAAGAAGACATCTGATGTTGACTTCTGGCCTCTTCATGGGTTTCAGCAGATGGGAACAGACACACAGATATAGACACATAGACGCACAGACACACAGAGACATAGACACATAGGCACACAGAGATACACATATACAGGTACACACAAACACACACAGACACACATACACACAGACACACACACATAGACACACACACACACACACACACACACACACACACACACACAGTCTGTGGGGGTTTGGGAGAGAGATTGTGAATCAGAAAGCAAACCAGAAGGCAGGTGAATGACCAGAGCTGAAGGCAAACATATTTTGTCAACTTATATCATGACCCCCTCCCCCGTCTGTCTGTTTATTTATTTATCTTGTTATTGTTGCTGCTTGTTTTTTTTTTGAGACAATGTTTCTTTGTGTTTCCCTGGCTGTCCTGGAACTTTCATTGTAGACCCGGCTGACCCTGAAATCATAGAGATCTGCTTACCTCTGCCTCTCGAGTGCTGGCATTCATGTTGTGTGCCATCACATCTGGCTTATGTGTCTGTTTTTAAAATAGAGAGCTTTACCTATTGCTCACTGTTATGTTGTGTATAATTATTGCAGGCAGGACAAAGACGGGTTGGAGGTAGTTACTTAGATCAGGCCATTTGTTGTGGGATTCCTTCTTTCTGGCCACTCTGAAAGGAGGCAGTGTAGTATAAACCCACGTATGGTGCCTCACTGAGCAGTCAGTATACCTAGGAGCAAATAATAAAGACCACCAGAAAGGAGAAAGCACCTGCCTATAAATTTACTTAAGCAGAACCAAGAAGCTGACTTCTAACAAGTGTGTGGCACAGAGGTGGCACCCTCAGGGAAACAATGAAAATACATTTTTCTTCTGACATGTGTTAGAAAAATGGGGCAGGTGGGTCTTAAGAAGCCCGCCAATTCCATTTCTTTCCTTTCTTCCTCCCCCTCCGTCACCCCCCTCCCCTTTTAAGCTTTTTGTTTGTTTGCTGTTTGGGTTGGGTGCAGAGTGGGGACTGGGTCTTTTCATGCAGCCCAGGGAGATCTTGAACTCTTCGCTTCTTCAGCCTCAGTCTCCTGAGGTAGCTACGAGGCAGGGATTGATGCTGGGCCTGCTAGTGCTTTGCAGATTCTTGAGGTCATGCCGCAGACTTTCTGGGCTGCATCTGGCTGATGCTTCTTTCCTCATCTGATATTCCTAAGAGTTCAGTCTTTATTCGTCAAGTAGGAGTGGAGGGGACAGAGTGGGAGCTAGATTTGCCAATACCTGTTATTTGCTTTGTTTGATGAGACAGTCTTGTATAGCTTATGTTGACACTGAGCTCTCTAGGAGTCTGAAACTGGCTTTGAACTCCCGATCCTGTCTCAGCTTCCCAAGTGCTACAATTACAGATGTGTTTTCTACATCCGGTGTAAAATACCAACTTCTGATTATATTTGATACGACCATGCCTGAACATATTTAAGGGCAACCTCTTAAGCCTGGCAGGCCTCCTGTGGAGAGATAAGGTCTGGGCTGGGTGCAGAAGTTTCAAGGCCCATGTAGAGTACACATCCTGCTAGTAAAGAGTCTAATGGGGAATGAGTGCCAAATCTTCTGGAAGATCAGAGGACGGCAGTGAGGAACGGACGCAGCACCTCAAAAGGTGCTTTCTCATCTTCTCCTCAGACTGTTCTAGTCCAGCCCCCAAACCTCACCTCACAGAGAAGCCATTCAGTGCTGCATCACAGACAGCCTCTTTAGAACTGCATGCAAGAGGGAGGGCCGCCCTTTCCCCACCAAGCCGTTAGCCTCTGGGAAAGGCTGCAAGCCATCTTGGCAGTGTGTCCCCAAATCTGTAGTGCTGAAAACCCAGTGTGTCCTCCTCCATGGGCTCCCTGAAAGAGTTAAGGTGGCCGGTGGTAAGGTGTTAGAGTCTCACTTGAGGCCTTTGGCTGGGGAGGGACATGTGGGGTGTGGTGAGGTGAAGATTCCAGGGTCAGCTGTGATGTCAGCAGCGTGGAGGGAACAAGCTGGGACCTGAGGTGAGCAGTTGGAGTCTGTTGGAGGGCGGTTGGTCAGCCTGACCGGGGAGAGCTGAGTAGTGAAAGACCCCACTGGTGGTGTGTTGCCTTTCTGTCCAGGAAGAAAGAAAGGAAGGATTCTGAGGATTTGGGCAAAGCCACATTCCTGGAGAAGTCTGTATACTGATGCCAAACCCAAGAGCTGAGCTGCTGATGAGGCCCAGGGGGCAGCCCACGCGCCCTGAGCTGCTGGCTAGAGAGGCCTTCCTGCTCCATGTGGCATGGAAAAATTATATGGTGAGAAAGCTGCGCGTTCATATCATCATAGAAACGTGTGTTTGGTAAGCGCACACTGTGCCTGTCTCATGACAGCTTCTCTAAGCTGTCATGATACCAGTTGGTAGCCGGTGTGATCTCGCCAGTATGGGTTAGTGATGGAAAAGTAGTAGCTATAGCGTTCCTCATCGTTCTCATTCATCTAAGAGGTCAGGAGGTAACAAAAGTGAAGCCCCAAACTGATTGCACTGAAACTTGTCAGACAGGAGCTCAGAAAGAGGCAGGGCTGAGGGGGAGAAGAGAGGCCTGCGGATGCACTCTGTGTTTTGCATCAGAGGATGCTTCATTTCAGTGTTCAGAGCTTGAGTTGCCCAGAACAAGGACTGCACATAAAGCACATAAAGATGTTTACCTTTTAAGGCTTATGCTTTCCAGTGGCTTCTGTTCAACTGCTAGCTCTGGTTTCCCTTTTTTTCAGCGGAACAGTTATTAGTTACTTGTGAGGATCACTGGCCATCCCAGAAGTAAGACAGCTGGTATAAAATTCACTCGGGTTGTCTGCCCCCTTTCAGGATGCTCTTGGTTGCCCCCTTAGTTCAGAGATGAGCAGAATGAAGCAGATGATCTAGAGTAATGTGTGCACATCAAGACTGAGGTGAGCCTGCAAGTACTGATGGTGGCTTTGTTTGTTTTGTGAGGGACTGGAGAGAGAAACTGAAAGGGAGGAGGAAGTAGAAGGAAAAGACCCATCTACAGAGACCTGGAGGTATCTTCCAAGCAGTAGAGATGATGGTGTGACCGAAAGGGAGCCACAGGCAAGCTCACCGGTTTTGTTTTCTCTGAGTTGGCTCTGCCACCACACTCCCAGCTGTGATCAAACGCAGGCTGACTCCTGTTCCAGGTTACAGGTGTAGTAGCTAGGAGTTCAGTAATTTTCCCAACTTGTTTGAAAATTGATGGAAAGGAGGTGGTTTTTGTTTAAAGGTGGATCTGTTGACTTTACCCAGCATATGTCCTTGATTGAGACAGAAGGGATCGTTCCCCGGGACCACTTCTTGAGCATTTGCCATGCTCCAAGTAGCATCTTCAATTTTTTTTTCTATGCATTAGCTGCATTTTCAGAGGGATCTCAACAGCAGTGGTTCCCAACCTTCCTGATGCTGCGACCCTTTAATACAGTCCCTCATGCTGTGGTGACCTCCCACCCATAAAATTGTGCTACTGTTATGTATGAAAAGCTATGTAAATTGACTGATAGGCAGGATATCTGAGCCCCAAAGGGGTTGCGACCCATAGGTTGAGAACCAGTTCCTTGGTATTTGTCAGCATCAGTTTCAAAACATTGAACTTGAGGATGCACCCATTGCAAGAGGGGCATCCAATAGGTACCCAGTGGGCTCCCAGGGCATAAAGGAATGGAAGGGCTGCCCCAATTTGGAAAACTCTAGACCCAATTTATTAACTGTACTTGCTTCTAATTTTCTTTGCTTCAAAAGAAGTTTAGACAGTAAACTGCTAGTGCTTTGTGCCTAGGTCTTCAAAGTCCTACTTTTTAGAGCTCTGTGGTATCATTTTGTTGCAGTAAATCTCCAACTCAAATAAGCCCTGGCAAAGAAAACACAACTCATTAATATGAATCAAGCTGCATGCCTAGATTGGGCAGATCTGCCACTACACTACCCTCTTCCCCATCTAAGTGACCCCTTATAGCTTGTGTGGCTTCTCCAGGCCACATGCTTCTGCTCCCCTTTTCTTCCTCCTCCTCCTCCTCCTCCTCCCCCTCCCCCTCCCCCCTTCTCCTCCTTTTCTTACTCCTCCCAAACTTTAAGCTCCACTTTCCCGTCTCTTGCCCAATCACCGGCACTAGCCTTTATTTTACAAAATTAAGGTGGGGAGAAGGCTCCTGAGAAGTCACCTGAGTACTGACTCCTTCCTGTTAGCCACCCTTTCCTGGAGAACAGAATTGGCATAAAAATACAAGCAGCCCCAGGGCTATCACAATGTCTTGATGCCTTTTTTCTCGCAGATCTGGAAGGAGAGCAGACATGAATAACAAGTCAGAAACAAATTATACCACCCTTAAATATAATTGATTGTATTATATTGGCATTTTAAGATCAAATCAGCAAGCTCTTTTTCTTAGCAAAAGTCAAGAAAGAAATAAAATGGGTTACTATACAAGCCTGTTGAGTGGCACCCATGCTGGGGTATGCCTGCGCTTGCTTGGTTTGTAGGGCACAGCTACCTTACTGTGGCTTGTAGGCGGCACACAAGCTAGCTTATTACCTTTTCTTCCTTTCTTCCTTCCTTCCTTCCTTCCTTCCCTCCTTCCTTTCTTTCTTTTCTTTTTAAAAAAATAGCTTCCAGATCTTTTTTTTCTGTTGGCTTCTGTTTGTACTCTATCATAGCTGATTGGTCTTAAGGCTCTATGAAGGATGTGGCTAAAACCATACATCATCCTGACTTTGTCTTTTCTGTTTTAGTTTAGCGTGGTATCATGCCCATGGTTACTGAGTTAGAGAAAAGAAGAAACTGAAATATGCAACACGATGGTCACTCTTTAGGGTGGGTTTACTTCTGTACTGTGCCATGTTTCCTGATTCTCTCGTGGAGGGAGCCCTTTAGGTTAATAATGCATTCATGTCACTGCTAATCAGCTGAGGTTACCTAAATGGAAAAGAAATGTTTTTGTGACTAAGATCTGAGTTCTGAGTGGAGAAATACTTGTGTACAAATATAGTTGTTGTTGAATTTGGTTTACATGCATGTATGTAATTTAGGAATTGAGGTAACTTTGTGACTAACTCAACGTTTAAGAATGAATTTATGCGTTTTAGTGCTCTAGATTGGAAAGAACTAGCTGTTAAGAAAAATGTCATCCATGGGGTATGTTTTCCTAATTCATGACCCGTTACACCACCTGTGTGTGTGTGTGTGTGTGTGTGTGTGTTATGTCACGTTTTAGTTTGAGCAGATTAACTTTTGGTGCTGATTGTTTGACAAGCATTTTTTTTTTCTTTTGGAATGGGAGCAAAGCAGTGAGCATATATATGCATGTATATATATGTATATTTCATATACATATATTTTTTACATGCATATTTATGTGCATGTACACATATATCACTTTCTTCATATCTGTTAGGGAAAGAGGGAAATATAGAAATAATCAGTAAGATATACAGATGATATACTAGACTCATGGTAGGGATATAGAATATGATTATAAATTTAATTATTTCAAAAGGCTGAAATAGGATGGTGAAGGCTGAGCTGAGATTCAGTGCAGGTGAGGCATGCAGGAGGCGAGGTGGCAGGTCCTGCTGCAGGGGGCTGGGGGGGAAGCAGAGAAAACAAACTTGTGTCTGTAAGCATGGCTGTAATATTTGGAGGCACCAGTGAGAGGTCACGTGAGGGACTCTGTTTTCACTCTGTCAGGACAGGGAGTCATGGGAGGGTTTTGAGAAGTGACTTCATCACTTACTATGATTGTTCCATGCACTGAACTGGAGTAGAAGGGTAAGGATGGGAAGGGGACAAGTAGGAGGCTGACGGCCGATCTGCAAGGGCAGATGGTGACTTGGGTTCCAGCAGAAGCCATGGGCCACTCAGAAATGGGGGAGATTGTAGATACATTCAAAGGCACAGTAAACCAGACTTCCTGATGGGCATGCCTTCAGAAAAACATGCCTGTGGAGACACCCACGGTTTAGCTCATGCAACTCCAAGATCAGGCTTTGGAGGGAAATCAGGTGTTGGACTTGAGACATTACCATGATATAAACACACTCAAGCTCTCTCAAACCCACAGGTGGAAACAATTTCCAAAGCCACAGGCAGGAAAATGTGGGCTCTCTGGGAGAGGAAGGTCATGAAGATGGCTCTCTCATGAATGGAATTGATACCCTGGAAAGAGGCCCCAGAGAGACTGCCATCCTTTTCTATCAGGTGAAGACACAGGAATAGCACTGTGCCGGGAACAGGTGTGATGATACTATGAGCTTGGATTTCTAGGCGTCCAGAACAGTGAACAGCCATTTCATGTGACTATGAAACCACCCAGCTAGGAAGGCTTTTGTCCTAGCAGACTAATCTGATTAAGGTGGCTGTGTTAACTAGAGTCATTGAGCAGGTCTTTGGCTAATCCATGATAGAGGTCTGGGTGTTAAAAGTTGATTACAATGAGCCCTGGCTTCCATCTGATGGTATAACGGAGCAGGTAGAAGCATTTCCCATGATTGATTTTGTTCATCTTAATGACTACAACGATAATACAATGGTAACAGGCTTTCAGGTTTATTCTACAGGCACATCTCTGTTAAGGATGTAGAAAGCCATCTACATAATTGATCTTTATCTTGACTATACTGTGGCCAAAGACTTTAGCCATCTGTCTGTTCATCTTGATCGTCAACTTGATGGGATTTAGAATTGCTGTAGAAGGAAATCTCTGGTCGTATGGAGGAAGTATATAAATTATGTTTATGTGAGGTGGGAAAGCTTACCCTAACTGTTGGTGGGACCTTTCCACAGGCTGTGGTTCAAAACTCAGTAGAAAGGAGAAAGCAAACTAAGCATAAGCACTCCTTGCTCCCTTCTTCCTGACTCCGGATGCAATGGGATATGCTGCCAGGCCATCCATGATGAACAGCATCCCCGGGACTATCGGGGAAACAAGCCCTTCAACTTCTTAAGTCACCGTTGTCTGGTATTTTGGCACTGCAAGGAGAAAAGCCACTAATAGAGAAAGTGGGTACCAACAGGTAGAGGTGAAAATGTTGTCCACAAAGTTCTTTGGAACTGATGTTTGGGAGGGAGGTGGAAGAGTTGGGGGCTGTGGGTTAGAGATGCTTTTGAATACTGAGCAGAGCTTGGTGGGCATTCCAGGAGGAGTTTGGAAGGGCCAGCGGGTTGAGGGGAATGTAGACAGTGAATGATTGAGTTCAGAGCCTTCAAAGAGAAACAAAGACTCTATTGGGATCTAGGATAGAGGCCGTTCAGGTGAATCTCTGGCAAAGAATCTGGCTTCATTGTGCTCATGAGAATTTGTATTAGGATGAATTTAAAGGTAGCAGAATAAGGGGTTTGGCAGAGCAGATTCAAGGCAGCCTGGTATTCAGTTAGTAGCATGGCTAATACACACTGCTCGCTCGCCCCACTGCTACAGCATGAGATAGCAGGTTGTAGAGAAGACATGCAAGAGCAGTGCCACATGTGGTGGAGAAAGATGTATGGCGAGGGACTTGAAGGTTTTAGATCAGGAGTGCAGATGACAAAGACTCCATAACTGTTAAAGACACGAGTGACATTCAAAAGAAACCCCGTACTCTGCATCGGAACAATGGGAAAGATGTCCCGAGTGCAAGACCCTACCTATCAAAAGCTTCATCTTGTGGAAATACAAATCCATTTGCAGAGAGGTCCTAAAGTGGGAGAGTCTTCGAAGGGGTTCCCTGCTGAAAACAACAGACCAAAGAACTCAGGGTCAGCACGTAAAGGCCAAGGCAACTGTGGTCCAACAGGGCGAGACTCCATCCTAAGATGTCATTAGAACTGGACAGCATTGTCCATGTGGTACTGGTTTTATAACCTGAAAGATGCAGAAATGACAAGCATTGTGGAGTCTTTCACCACAGTTACAGTGGCTGCTGAGGCCACTCAGTATGTGGTAGGACCAGAGTTCCTGCCAGGAGGCAAAGAAGCTGTGAAGGTGAATCCCAGGTCAACTTGGAGACCCCAGAGCACTGGAGATGCTGAGACCATGGAATATCTGTAGAGGAATATTGCACATGTGCACTGGAACCCCCTGAGGTAGCTGGATGTGCATATTACAGGCAGCAGAGCCAGGGGAGAATGACTATCTCGTGTTCCCTTTGGAATGCAGAAGATTCCATCATGAGCCCCAGATGGCACTTGTGGAACTGCAAACTTTCCCCTCCTGGGCTTTGATCTTGCTTTGGCCCAGACTCTCCTTGCTGTGCCTCTATCTTTTCCTTGGAAATGAGAGGGTTTGCTGTGCGCCACTGAATGTGAGAAGCATATAACTTGATTTTGTACCTCTAAGTTAAGATATTGTCTCCACTCTCAAACAAGACTTTGACCTGCCAAACAGTGGTATCGTGGACCTTTGAAGGTGGCTGAGAGGAAAAACAAGGAGGCGGAAGCTAAGGCCTCCAAGTGTCGCATTTGAGGGTCCAGATGGCAGAGTATGGACCTATAATGATTTATCCTGATTATGAACTTGATGGGGTTTGTAGCTACCACGGGAGCAAATCTCTACACACATCTATGAGAGATCATTTAGCTTAGGTTAGCTGGGGTGGGAAGACACTCTGAATGTGGGTAGTGCCATTCCGTGTATTGGGATTCCACAAAGAATAAAAAGGAAAAAGAGAACCAAGAAGAAACACCTGCTTCCTCATTGTAGGCACAGTGTGAACAGCAGCATAATCCCGGGACTGTGGCCCGAGATCACCCTTCGCTCCTTAAGTTGTTTTTGTGAGGAGTTACAGCTAGAAGGCAAGGAATACACCATCATTTCTGTAACAGCCCGGTGGGGAAGTGTATCAGAAAAGGGAAGATGTGGAGGGACAGAGGGACAGAGTGTGGGAACCAAGGGTCTAAGGATGGCACAGGGGATATACAGGGACAGCCCAGTGGTGGCTGGGGTCACCAGGTTACGCTGGCTTTAGAACCAGGGGCTAGCTGTGCCGAATAACGACAACTCCAGGGTTGTGATCATCTTCTCGTGGCTGGCTCACCTCCGCCACCCTGTCAATGTGCATCTCTTTGAAGTCATGCAGGAGAACGTGGCTCAGCTCTGCAGAATACCTCACTATCACATAATGTCATTTCTATTTTGGGTGATGCTAAATTTGCTTACTGGGTTGAGATGGTGTTTGCCATATGCCTCCGTGGTAAAGGTATTTTTTATTTCCCCTATTCTGCGAGGAGGAATCCAGGGACGGATACTCTGAGACCCTGGGAATACCGTATTTCACAACATCATGATGCTCTGTGGGTTTAACATTCACTCTTTGCCTGGATTTTCTTCGGAGCTCACAGCTGCCTGTCATATATGAGCTGTCCTCACAGCTCCTGGTTAAGTTCGTAGCACTGTCCTAAGCTTGTGCTCCTTCTCCCCATGTTAGAGTCCTCACTTTGAGATCACTAGTGTTCTGAGGACATTTGAAGCCTTTCAATTATGCCACAGGCAATGGTTTTGTATGTGACAAAATCACCTTGTTTCTCCGTACTTCCAGATGGATATTTGATCTCTTCAGAATGAACATAAAAGACAGGCATTTAAATTGAGATTGGGTGTGTGGGTGTGTGCATCAGTTTTGTAGATTTTAGTTTGTTTTTGTGAACAGTGTAAAACCCATTATAGGCAGGGCTGAGGAGCAGATAATTCTAAATGTAAATCAGCGTACAGTATATCACCAGCTCCTTAAAGCTGTTTATTTTAGACATCTTGTGATGAATTGTCCGAACTGTTCATTTTGTGAGTCCCAAGGGTGAGGTGAACTTGACACCGCCTTTTGGCCAGCCCTGCAAAGCAGGGCAGGGCAAGGCCTGATGAGTAACGCCTGCGGCAGTTCAAGTCTCTGGCGACCCGTTCTGTCCAGCTGTGTTGCTTGTTGTTGGGAAACCTGGGCTCTAGATGTCAGAGAACAGCTGGGTCAGAGAGGTTTACAGCAGGGCTGGCTGTGCAGAGAAAAGCCAGCCACAGACAGTTTCTGCACCCACCGCCCACTGCCACGCCCACGTCGTTTCCAGTACAAAACTGAAACCTACAGGTTTGAGGTTCTTCCTTGAAGTTGAACCAACGACCCTTTGGAAATCTGTGGAGGGAAAGGCTGGAAATCTGTTCTGCTGGATTTGGGGCTGCAGAAGAAAAGCCCTCTGTGCTGGGTCACCAGGGCTTAGGTATAGGGAGGCTAGGTGTGAGTGTCTGCTGCGTGACCAGTGTTGCAGGAAGAATTAGGTATGATCCTGTGACTTGATGTGCTCCATGCTGTCTTCTGCTCCTTCTCTCCCACTTCAAAATGCCCTTCTGCTTATCCACCTCTACGATCCAGATGAGTAAGGTCATGAGATGTAGCTGGGGAAAGCAACCCAGTCTCGTTTTCTGCTTTATTTTGATTTAAATATTTTGAGGGGAAATAGTTATAGCGAGCCTGAGCCTATGTCACCCTCACCGTTGCAATTCCCTCTAAATGCGTGTATTAAAATAGAGAAAAAGGAAGCTGTATTCTTGTAATGGGCCCACATGATGGCTCAGAAGGTGCTGGGGAAAAATCAAAGCAAGACTTTTGGGGCTGTGTCCCTCCAGTTTGCTATGAACGTGCATCATGATTCAGCTTGATTCATTAAGCATCTCTATCCCTGTGGCTACCCTGTGATTGGGAAGCAAAAGCTTGGGTTTGAATTTCTTTCCCCTTCTGCTTTCTCCTCTGTATAATGGAAGTGGTGATTGTTACAGGATTTTTTTGGAGGGGACAAATAAAAGAGCTGATATGTTAGCTACTAGAATGGCCCCTGTACGTAAGTACCCCTTGCCTCTGCATTCTTTATCTGAACCCATTCTAGACTCTGTGACTACCTTAAGTACATTCCCCAGTAATTAAATATCGTACCTTAAACTCTGCTGTGCAGAACTGAAAACCCAGATTCTTCTAGTTTAGTCAAAAGAATCTATTGTTCTTTATAATCTTCAGTGCGAAGTAAAACCCAAAACAAGACAGAATAGGTATACTTAAAGGCAACATCTTACATTTTGAAGTCTATTTTACTTAACTAACTCTTCAAATGTATACTTGGAGTCCGTGTTTTAACTGGTATTTTCTTTTGGTGCTCAAATGATCGGGCTTGTTTCAACCCCTCCCTCCTCCCCCCCCATTTGTTTTCTAGTTAACCTACAGTTCATATCGAATTGCAGAGGCTCTGGAGCTGAGACCTCCAGAAAATGCCCCTCCCTCCCCTCTTCCCCGCACCTTTCCTTCTTCTTTCTGTGGTGCTGGGTACTTAGCCCCAGGATTTGCACAGGCTAGACTGGTTCCCTACCACTGAGCAGTCCATATGTCCTCAATTTCTTTACTGTTGCCATCTCTCTTTGAGTTAATAAAGGAACAAAACAAAACCTTCTCAGAAGTATAACCACAAGTTTAAAATCAAATTTTTTTTTTATATGCGTTGAGTGTCTTGCCTGCACGCACGTCAGTGTACCACGTGTTTGCCTACTGCCCATGGTAGATAGAAGAGAGCACAGGGAGCTGCAGTTGTGGGCAATTGTGAGCCACCATGTGGGTGCTGGGAATAGAACCTGGCTCCTCTGGAAGAGCTAGCAGTGCTCTGAACCAGTGAGCTACTTCTCCAGCCCCACCCAGCGCCCCTTTTAATGTAAAATGGTAGAACCTTAAAGAAATGAGTGGTTGAAGGAATATCTAATGTTGTCCTAGCATGTGCTGGCTGTTTATGCGAGGTTCCATACCAGCACAGCAAGCATCCGAGGCCAGATTGACAAGAAATTCATCGTCATTTCAAATAATCTTGCCCTTTTTTTTCTGCCCTTGTCTGGGAAGCAGAATGAGCTGCTATACAGAGACTGTGCAGATGTGTGTCTGTATTTGAAGATGTCTGTATTGTTTGGGCTTCAGCAGTGTGTAGAGAAGTACCCAAGTGCGCTGATATGCGTTGTCAGAAGGGAAACCTCTTTGATTCTGTTAGTGTTGCAGTCACGGGAAAGAAAGTGATTCCTGGAGGATTGGTTGGACAGTAGGATTTTTTTTTTTCTTCAAGTATCCAAAGAGTTGTATTTTCATGAATGCCTGATTGAAGTGTTCGCTGAGTAATCCCTTTGCTTTTGGACCATGCTGGAGCCTCCACAGATGATCTCCTTGAGCAGTCACAAAGACTGTTGCGTAGGCGGGACATTCATGGAAATGTTACGTTAGCAAGTGGGAGAGTGAGATTCCAGCTTCTAACCCTGCTCTTACACATGTGTCTCCTCCTATGTCTCCTCTATGACATAGGAAGCTCTCAGACTTGTGCGTTTCGTGAGCTAATAGCGTAATGTTTTCCTTGAGACAGGGAAAGACCTTTACCTTTTGATAAAAAAATATTAACTATAACCACTTCATTTGATAACCCCACGTGTACCCGGAGAGGTGTCCTCTTAGAGAAGTGTACACCTCTTTAAACAGAATGTCCTTAGGTTTATGCAGAACTCATTGCTGTGAGCTGTTCACCTCTCATGCTGCAGGAGACTGCTTTTCTGCTTGCTCCAGCCTGGCCCAATGCAGACTCAGAGCAACGTCAGTTCATATGGAGAAGGGCTTTTCAGAGAGCTTCATACATGCTCAGGTAAACTTCGGAGCCTGGGAGCCAGCTCTCAGCCTCTGAGCATCAGATGCTGCCATCGGACACTTGATACTTATCCTTCTGTGCTGTGTGGCTCTCAGGAGGTTTCGTGTGGGGAGAAAGTGTTGATTGAAGTCTATTTGTTTGAGCTGTAAAATTGCTGTCTCAGTTGCTGAAGTGAGTATCAGGAATATTTAAGAGCCTCCGTGTTTCTTACGTCTTGCATGGAACAGTGGCTGGGAACATGAGCATATGGCCTCAATTTCTTAAAGACCGAAATTGAGAAAAGTTACAGTTGTAATTGAAAAGTTGGAGACTTGCTTTCTATTCATGAAAAGAACTCTCTCTCTCTCTCTCTCTCTCTCTCTCTCACACACACACACACACACACACACACACACACACCACACACACCTCTTTCCTACTCTGTCTAACAGATGATGAAACATAACAGATGATGAAACATAGCCACGTGTGATTAACTACAGCTTGCTGTGCTCGTGTTTATTATGTGGCTGGAAACAATGGAGCCAGAACTGACTTCATTTCCGGAAAAATCGTTTCTCTAATAGAAAGTACTAGAGAGGACATTTCCCTTTGTCAGATGTATGAAAAGATGTTTAAAAGCTGAAGACCTGGAGTTAAGCATTTGCCCACTTTAAGAACAGTACCCACTTGCTTTTCTGTATAGAGGGCACATTTCTTGGGGATAAGAACGTTTTAAAGGTCTGTGTTCCCATCTCAGCACAAAACATGCCTGCCTTAGCTTCCAAGATCAGAGGAAATAGGTCAAATTCAAGGCCTAACGAAGCCCAATCCTGCACATTCTAGTTCATACATTAAAAGCCCCTGTTGGTTAAAATATATTAGTCAGCAGTTTAGAAATGTGTGTGACAACAAAAATCAAAGTTACAGGCTTTGTAATAAATTTTGTCTTCCCTCAATAAATCTTGGCTTCAGCTCCAGGAGCTCAGTGCAGTCTGACAGGCACTGGAGACATCTCTGAACTCATTCTGTTTTAGCAGTGCATTCCACTCGCAGAGACTTTTATGAGCTGTTTAACCTCACGCAACCTCTGTAGTCTGCAGCTTGTATTACGAAAGGCCAAAAATTAATTGTCCTTTCCTGGTCGATGTGAACATGACCTCATGTAGTTTTCTAGCAGAGCCTTGCACCTTAGTTCCCCCATACCAGTCAGGCAAGTAGGAAACTGGCTGATTCACAGAGGACATTTAGAGAGACTCCGTGAACACTCTGGACGCCTGTTGATGGGCTCAAAGTTGGTTTCCTGAGGTTATCCGCCATCATCCTAACACATGGTTTTATGCAGAGGAAGAGCTGTTAACTATGGCACTCTGCAGACTCAGTGACATAAGACGGGCCTGACTTGGTTACACCTAAAACTCCACTGGGCATTTCAGCAGTTTGTAGGACCCATAAGTCCATGGAGCAGTTTGCATGTACTACAATGCCTCCTACTTCTGGGGCGGTCTGTGAAAAAAATTCCACCTGCCCCCTTGCCATGGACATGGCTTTTTCTTTTTCAGAGACTAGCCTGGAATCACTCAAGTAGCCACAGGAATTCTGCAGCTAGCCCCTGATTACTGGGAGTGGATCTATGAAGCCTGATGTTTCTTTCTAATTGTACATGATAAAATACATGATGATTAAATAGTCTGTCTTGCTACTGCTAATAAAAGGAGGGGATGAACTAAATGAGAACTTCCTTTATCCCTTCAAGAAATAAGTATATATCTATATCTATATCTATATCTATATCTATCATGTATTTGATTTGAGTAATAAAGGACACTGGACTGGTCAAGTTCACATGTAAAACTGTCACAGCTCATCACTTGTCAATCAGGAGTCCATACACATCTCTCTTCCACAGGCCTCTTTGCAACTGTACAGCCTACAACCCAGAACAGGCTGGCCCTTTCCTTGAAAGAGGATGCAGAGGTTCCTGACACCAGCCTTTCCCCTTAACGCCATGTTCTTTGACTTCTGTGATATGAAGCTGAATACTAATAGTCTCACACCATGTGGTGAGGAGGGAAGAGAACAAATAAATATGTACGTAAGCCTTTTTATTCATGTCCACAGCAGAATGAGAAACGCTCACAGCAATTATAGTGACCATGGCTGCTTTTACACTGCTGGTTCTTAGGGCTACTTTCACTCTCTGTTGCAAATTCTTACCACCAAACCCGGCAGATGTTCGAGGCCCTTTGCCTGTAGGGTGATCCAAATCTTTTCAAGGGCCTGAGGCAGTGTTTCTCAGTCTTCCTAATACCAGGACCCTTTAATACAGTCCCTCGTGTTATGATGACCCCCCCCAACCATAAAATTACTTCATCGCTGCTACATACCTATAATTTTGCCACTGTTATGAGCAAATAATAAGTATTGGATTTTCTGATGGCCATAGGCTGAGAACCACTGGCCTGAGGCATTAGCGGCCCTGCTGGGGTTGTTAATTGTCAGTTTCCTGTGGACTTCAGCCTTGGGGTATGGCAGCACCTGGTGATGTCCCGAGGTTTCTGCCTTCCAGATCTTTCTCTCCTACATCATTTGTGTAGCTAACACACAGGTGTCTGGCTTATTCATTATGATACGGACTAACCCCAAAGTTACAGATGGTCTTTATTCACTTAGAGAAACAGGACAAACAAGAGACAGACAGTGAGTGGTCCAGCCTCCGCAGTGTCCCTGTTTCCCTGAGGAAGAGGGCCGGGTAAGAGCCAGGTGGACCAGTCAGGATGGGGGATACTTACATACTTAAGTGCAGATGAGGTGCTCTATGCACAGGGATTCTGACTCTTTAAGGACCTTTTGGCTATAAGAAGGGTGATGGGTGGGCATGTATTGGATTACCACGGAGGACCCTGCCTTGGTTGAGGCCCTGAGGTCACCATGTGGAAGCTGCATTTGGACTAGGACTAGAAATGTCTGTATGAGTACAGTTGGCCCAGAAGTTGGGGGAAGCGCAAGTCTTTGATGCAGTTCTTCCTAGAAAATGTCAGTGTTTTGAGTCTTTGTATGTTTGAGGGATGCGGGGAGAAGCCTTTACCCACAAGCAAAGCCTTGCAACTGTTTGTGGCTGGATTGGACCTGGAGCTGGATTTCTCAGGACTCAGCCATGCCCTTCCTGACTGTGAGGATCCATCACCATGGCTCTGATGGCTATTGTCGGTTGTCAACTTGACTACATCTGGAATCAACTAAAACCGAAGTGGCTGGACGCACCAACAAAGTATTTTCCTTAAGTCATTTGAAGTGGGAAGACTCACCTTTAAAATGGTTCTTTTGAGGTGTGTGAAGAGCCAGATTTTATCCCAGATTTTATCTGAAGGAAGGAAGCTCATGCTCTTTGCTGTGGGCCCTCACTTTGGCTGTCAAGTCCATTCCTTTGCTATAGTTAGAGTGCTTCTCTGAGATCCTGGCATATCCTGATGACCAGCCGAGCTCTCCAGCCTCATGGACTGAACAATTACTGGATCCTCGGACATTCTGTTCATAGACAGCCATTGTTGGACTATCAGGACCATAGCCTGTAAGGGATTCATTATATATAAAATAATTTATATTTATTATTTATAATATATAATAACATATAGTATTTATTTACTATAGGTAACTTATATTTGTAAGATTTAATATATATAATAATGTAAAAGTCATACATATATATGTACACACACACACACACACACATTGACTCAACATTCTTTCAATTCTTTTCCTTTAGAGTCTAGAGAGTCCTGACTAATACACTAGCCAAGCCAGCAACTCTTATTCTTACCTACTGACTCAGAGGCATACCCCCTTCCCCCCAGTGGTTGAGTGGCTGCTCTAACTCTAAGGCTGATGTGTGTTTCCTGGCAAAACACCTTCCTTTTGCTACTGAGAGCTCTCAGCATCAAAGCTGCAGAGCACAGGTTGAGAGGACAGAGTGAGCGGCAGCCTGGAGGTCCACACTGCGAAGCAGTCACAGATGGTGCCATCCCCTCTCCCTACGCTTGGTCCTGGCTCATAGAGAAACTTACATATATTAGAAAGTACTTAGATGGGGTGACCAGCAACATACTAGATTCTCAAGAAATGCTGGCCAGGCAGTGGTGGTGCACGCCTTTAATCCTAGCACTAGGGAGGCAGAGGCAGGCGGATTTCTGAGTTCGAAGCCAGCCTGGTCTACAGAGGGAGTTCCAGGACAGCCAGGGCTATACAGAGAAACCCTGTCTCGGAAAACCAAAAAAAGAAAAAGAAAAAAAAAAAAAAAAAAAAAAAAAGAAATGCTGACTAAAACTTCCACGAGTCAGTGCTTTTGTTTTTTTAAAGAAGCACCTTGCGAACCTCCAGTTGCTCTGGGAACCAGTTCCTGGTGGTTGTGATGTTTCCTCCTAATTGCCAACTTGATACGATCTGGAGTCACCTGGGAGCCAAGCCTCTGGGCTCACCTAGGAGAGATTATCGGGAATAGGTTAATTGATGCAGGAAGATCCATGCTAAAAATGGGTGGCACCCAGCCTGGGGCTAGGTCCTGGATTTCATACAAATGAGAAAACCAGCTGAGCACATTATCTTCTGCTTCCTGTCTATGGATACAATATGAGCAGCTGCCAGTGTTCCCTCCACAGTAACTTCCTGCTTCCCTGCCATGGTAGACAGTACTCTAGAACCACAGGCCAAAATAAATCCTTTGTTGATCTGCTTGTGTCCAGACAAGTATCTGGACGGCAGTGGGTACATTTGTAGCAATTTGCTTGCAGTTTTAGAAGCTAAAGGAGCCATGCGCATGGCTGTTGGTTTATGCCTGTAATCTCAGTAATTGGGAGGTGAAGACAGGGACCAAGAGCTCAAGACCAGCGTGTCAGAGGACAAACCGAGACATAGGAGAGCTTGTCTTAAAAAAAGAAAATGAAAAAAAAAGACAAAACCAGAAACAACAAAGTGAATTAAGTTATTTGCCACATGAAGTGACATTAGTGGTAAGACACACATTTTTGCACTTTTGTGGGTGTTTTCATATTTCCACAAGGAAGGGAATAAAAAAAAACATTTATTTAATGTGTGTGTGTGTGTGTGTGTGTGTGTGTGTGTGCGCGCGCGCCTGAGTGTGTGCATATACACTGTATGTGTGAAACGCCAGGGTCTTAAGAGGGCATCAGATTCTCTGGAGCTAGAGTTACAGGTGGTTGTAAGCTGTCATGTTTGTGTGGGGGAACCGAACCCAGGTTCTCTGCAAGAGCAGCAAATACTGTTAATTGCTAAGCCATCCCTTCAGGCCTCACAGGAAGAAATTTAATAGAAGCATGAAGTGTGTGCAAGACCGTGTGCCTGTGTGCATGTGTGCATTCACGTGTGTGCCTGTGCGCGTGTTGTATAGTTTGGTATTTGAATGTCTAGAACTTTGAGGAGAATAACTAAGTAGAAGTTGTATAAGAGATGAGAGTTGTAGTGCTTCATTTATATTTGTCATAATTATAAGAAAGCTAGTAAAAAAATCCCCAAAGAGTAAAAGTCATCCCCTTTGTCTGTTCCATGACTTGGGACCTGAGTGCCTGTCCTTCCATATATGATTATCTGTCCTTTGACTTGACTCTAGTTTTTATGATTCTTTCTTAAAGTCTTTTTGTTTAAGTTACACTTTTTTTTCTTTTTCATTTTGGTTTTTTGAGACAGGGTTTCTCTGTATAACCATGGCTGTCCTGGAACTGACTCTGTAGACCAGGCTGGCCTTGAACTCAGAAATCTGCCTGCCTCTGCCTTCCTGAGTGCTGGGATTAAAGGTGTGCGCCACCACTGCCCGGCTAAGTTACACTTTTAAAAATTTGTGCTTTTACCTTATCCTAGAAAAATATTCTTAATTTTAGGCATGGTCACACAGGAATCATGTTTATAGAATAGAATCTGTGTTACATGTATACCTTTCTAGAATCCGTGTTACATGTATACCTTT